>PVJS01004979.1:0-66359 GCA_004027185.1 Glis glis
CTTGTAATCCCAGTACTTTGGGAGGCAGAGACCGGAGGATCCGGGTTCGCGGCCAGCCTCAGCTCTCTCGCTCTCTCTCTCCCTGTCTCTCTCTCTCTCTCTCCTTAGTGAGGCCCTCCGCAACTTCGTGAGACCCGGTTTCAAAATAAAGTATAAAAAAATAGGGCCGGGGGCGTAGCGCGGAGGTAGAACGCCCCTGTGTTCAATCCCCGGTACCGCAAAAAAAAAAAAGAGTGAAAAACTAAATAATGGATCAGGAAAATCATAGACAAAGTAGAGTTCTTAATTTTAGCATATATAGGCATATAAATTTCTTAACTAAATAAGAATTAGGACCATAACAAGAAACAAGAACACATGGAAATTATAGTTACCAATTTATGATTTTATAATATTCTTTATTCACCCTTTGGATATCTATCATTCAAACATATTTTTAATAATATGGGGAGTCTAAGAACTTAAATTAAGAGACTCCTGTTCTATGTAATTCCCTACCCTAAATAATCCTAAAGCATTCAATAATGTTTTTAATGATGCACATTATTTTAGAGATATTACAAGAGAAGAGAAATTTATTTGACAAGAATGTGCGAAAGAAAAACTGTCGTATTAGAATAAATATTTTAATTATGAAAAATTGGAAATTTTGTGTAAAGGAACATGGTAAAAAGGCATTGGCAGAATGCAGAACATTTTTCATAAATCATTTTATTTGGTTACAATTTTTTGCTCTTATTTTCAAGTGTTTCATTTATGTTTATGTTCATTTATGTTGTGTTCTGCAACTTTTTTATTATCAAATACTGTGACATCAAAACAAAATTTAAGTTAATAAGAAGTGAGATATTCTTGTTATAAAATGGTTAAATGGAGGAAAAGAGAAGGTTAAATGAGAGATCTCAAATATGTGAAAAACTAAATATAAATATTTAACTTTTATTTTTATATAATCTTTGAGGGTCTGAAAAAGAAAACAGCGCATGGTAGTAGATGAACTTTAAGTTGAAATAAGAGATTTCTTTTCCGTGGAGAAAATGATGTGTTTGTCAGCTTAGTATTTAATATTCTTTTCCTGTACAAATTTGAGGATTGAAATCCATTGGCAGTGCCTCATTTTTTTTAAATAACTTAACTAAGTTGGAGAATTAGGTTATATGTCCTCAGTCCTCAGCGTAATTGTTTCTAATGAGAGCATGCTAATTGCCAACTTGATGTGAATATCTTTTAAAGATAATCGAGGAGTGAAGATTGCTGTTGACATTTGCTCTGAATATAAACAACTTCCAGGGGATGCTCAGGTTCTCATTAAACACCTGTTATTTTCGGTGTTCTTTAACATTCTTCTGAATACACAGAGCAGAAAGCTTCCATTTAGTGCTAATAGCTTTAACATTCCTCATCTCCAGCTAATCACTATAATAATGAGAAAGGGTGTTTAGAAACAGCAAATGCAAATAGGCCAGGACTTTTGTCTGGGAGCTCTGAGGAGTAGCTACTTCCAAACTTATTCTTTCTGCAATAGGCAGAATCCAGTTTATTGTACTTGTGTGATTGATATCTCAGTTTCCTTGCAGGAGGATGAAGTCTGCTTTTAGTTTCCAGAAGCCTCATTTTGATGTTTGCACGTGGACTCCATATCTCAGAGTCAGCAAGGGTGTATCAAATCTCTTTCACACATGGAATCTCTCTGATTTCTCATCTCTGCCTCCAAACGTAGAAAGCTCTCTGCTTTTAAAGGCTCATGTGATTTGACTGGGCCCATCTGGATAATCTAGACAATATCTTCATTTAATTGTTACTCATCTTAATTGTAGCTACAATTTTTTTTTGCCAGTTGATATAACATATTCATAGGTTTAGGGAGTACACATTTTTATGAAGCCATTCTGCTCATGACACTTCTGAATTCGATAGAATGACTATTAAAATAAATGGACAAAAATGTGTAATAGCTCAGAGATAACACAATTGGAATAATTTTAAAGAACTGTAGAATGCAACAGACATTTTAGAAATAGGAAATTATGTGGCTAAAACTTTGGGAGCTTTGGCTTGGCTTGTGAAGATAGAGCCTCTGAGTGGAGAATCAAGAAGGATATAAGTCATAAAAGTGACTTGAATAGAACAATAAAATTTAGGGGTGAACCTCAAAGAAGTTATAGAAGATGAAACATGTGATTCTGGGACCTTTACAGTAAATAATGAAGAATGATTGAGATAGGATTTCATGATGACCAGACCAAGTCATTTATATGAAGCTAAGCAGGATAATAATAAACATTCAATTGATTATTTGTTTTACAAATTTAAAAATACTTTCACTTACAAAAATTATTCCATGCTACAACCCCAGAATTTTCTGGGGAACTCTACTTTTATTTTTGTTCATTAGCAGAAGTCCTAAGCATAAAAAGGATATGCTCATCCAGCTTCAAGTTGCTAGGGAGTTGAGAAGCTGAATTATTTTTTAAAATAATAATTTACCTTTCAATAAACATATAAAATTATCACAACTTTAGGATAAATTATATAACTAACTGATAAAAGTAAAGAAATGTGCAGATATTTGCGTAAGTCTTAGTTAAAGATTTTCTCATCAGTTTCAATGTTCAGAAGGTCCTTTTTGTGTACTTAAAATTTTCTGGAAATCTCAGTTGATCAATCCCTACTGGGCAGTCAGAGTGGCATATCTGGATACAAATCATAGTTAGAGGTATTTTTCTATATGATTATCCTTCTGTACCTTACTGCACCATTATGATACTGTCCTGGTTTCCCAATTGGAGTTGACATTCTTAAGGTACTAAAAGATGATTTATAAGAATGGCTAAGACAATTCAGTTTCCCTGGAATCTGTTCAAAACTAAATGACCTGAAAAATTTGAGCAACCCCCCCTATAATAAGAAGGTCCATATCCAAGTCTTATTCTGATTCACTATTCCAGGATGCTGATATTCAGGTTGGCTCATCCTGAAATAATCAGACTTAAAAAAAAGTCACCTTTAAACTAAGTTTAAAAACCCTGAAAATTAGAAAGGAAAGGATATTGCTTCAATCAGGATTCTGACCAGCCCAGATCATGGTTTGAGGTCAATGGAATGTATTCCAATCCTCTTTCACCAAAGAATTATTTATTTTCTTTCCTTTTTGCTTCTCCTGCCTCATAGTTTTCAATCCAGCTCATTAGTTTTAATCTAAGACATAATTTGTTTTGGTACTGTTAGTGGTGGACATTGGTTGCTTGGTTGGTTGATTTTTAAGGGCAGCATGGTGAGAAAGCTGCCAGCACTTCCAACTTTTCATCACTGTTTTGAAATCCCTCTTCCACTTTTCTCCTGCCACTTCTCCCACACTGTCCTTCCTGCCACTTCTTGAATAAGCCAAGCTTATCCCAGCCCTAACCTTGTTCCTTTTCCATGAAATGTGTATTCTATAATGGCTGTTGGACACCTTTCTGTCTCTAAGATTCAGCTTAGTTCTTACCTCCTAGGAGTTCTGTCCACCTAATGTCAAACATGTGCCTATATATATGTGGTCACTTCAATCCAGCACCAATGCTTTTCTCCTTCATTTATTTATCATTTTACTTCTTATTCATTTACCACCTATCTTCTATTATAATATTGACAAATGAATGGATATGCAGGTAGAGACACAGAACTGACACCTTCTATTTCTATTTCTGAACCTTCTACAAGTCCAGGTGATTCTAGATTTCAAACCATTAATCCATTAAAACAAAAGCTCAAATGAGATTTTTCTGTATCAATTTTATAGACATGATATAAACAATAGCTTAACACCCATGTCTCCTTCCACAGCCCTATGTTATTTTCCACACAATGAACTCTTGGATTTCTCTCAAGTCCTTACTGGGCTCTATTTTCTCATGTTACTGCCTGGACTTGGGGCTTATCCGTGCCTGATGACTCTTTTCAACAAGTTCACCATGGTAAAAAGCTCGTGTTTTTATGCTGATACATCATTGAGTCCCTGGCATGGGGTGTTAAATTCCTCTAGTGTTTCAAATAGCATGTTTTTTTTATTTTTTATAAAATCCTATGCTTTCAGTGAAATAGTAGACTGGCTATATTTCAAGTCCTCCTTGATGTGAGAACAATTTTTGAGAAGAATCTATTTTTTTAAAACTTTTAACCAACACCAATCTCAAAACAGTTTCAGAAATCCGTGCAACAGGCTTGTTCTTTTCCATAGCTTCTTATCTCCTGTAAACTCCAGCAATGCAGATGGCCACCTGAAAGTCACAGGGATTGGGTTGTCTGTGGTCACTGCTGAAGTATCATTTTACTGGAGACTTTTCTTAAATTTTTGGCTTCTACCTACTCTTTTGATTGGTATGTAAGCAATGGAGTTGTTTTCAATGTTCTTCTCTTGTCTAGTAGACACATGATATGTCCTCACGAAGTTAAAGATTCCTTCTGAGTTTTTATTTATTTTTTATATTTAAACTATTTCTTTATTATATAAATGTAAGACAAATATATACATGATTTGGAGTTGAAGTAATCTTTTTATTTATTGGTGCATTCTGATCATACATCTTAATGGTTTCAGGGTGGTAGAAGTATACATGCACACATCAGTCAATTAGCCCTCCCCCAATTCCCACCCCATTCCCTCCCCCTTCCCTCCTTCTCATGTTCAACACAGTAGTTGACTTTGATAAATTTGTGTATATACATCCTGTGCATTAGGGTGTTTCCATCTTCCCCCCTCCCATCTTCCTCAGGTTTTTAAAGAAGAGATCCAATACATTTGGAGACCTGGCATCCATTTCCAAAGCCTCAGAGAGTGGGGGGAATGAGCAACACTGGCTACGGTACAGTTACTGGTGGGGTGTGTGAGATTGTGTGGTGAGCTTCATTTTCTGAAACAGCATTTAAAACAATTTCTTGGGGAAAAATATCTTTTCAAAATCCTTTGAGGTACTCAGGGAGTTTTCTTTCCAAGTGATTATTCCACGAAGGTAAAGGGATGATTCAGCCAAATCGACAATTTCTCATTTGGATAAACTTTTGATGGCCTCTATTGAGAAATTTGAGCTTCCAACTTCTGAAATCTCTATCCAGCTATTAAGTGATGGAAATATACTTTTAAAATGTACTCAAAGAATATGGCATTCAGGTACCTCTCCAGTAGCTGTTTCTATAAAAATTGGTAATTATAGCACTGAAAAAAATAGGAATGCATATCTTCTGCATATAACAATAGCAAAAAGAGGGCCTATTGCCTCTGGAACTTTAGTGCCTTTCTAAGATATACTTGAATATCAGATGTGTTTGCTTAAGGGTGTGATTAATCTAGTATTCTTCCTTTTTTGTGGTAATGATTACTTGAGCATGGTCTGTGATTATTTTTTCAAAGGAAGTGCATTATAACCATTGCTTAATATCTGGCAGTCACTTAAGCAAAAGAAAGGAACATTTGATATTCTTTGCATCATTTTTCCATCCAAATAATAATATCAAAGCAAAAAAACAAAAAACCAGACACTGGTTATGAAAATATAGAAATTGTGACAACAGCCAATTAGTTCCCAGAAAGTCTCCCAGTTTCATAAAACTTTCCATAATACTGTTGCATTGGAAAATCTCCTGATAGAAATAAGAGTCTTAGGCAAGCTCATAAGTCAAGTCATCTATTTCCAAGAGAAAAAGTGCATAGTCTCAAGCAGGATTTATAGAACAAGGTCAATAAAAGAAACAAAAAATCAATATATATTCCATGCACAATAACTGGGATATAAAGACTATTACATTTATATTTACATAAGAAACGATCAAGTGCCTGAAACATTTCAACATTCATTATATCTCTGGCCCCAGGTAGCATACAGTAGGGGAAATTCAGGCAGTTTCCCCAAATGGTTTTAATTCAGGTAGCATTTGCATCCAAGTCTCATCTCTGGTTTCTAGAGTGTCATGCCCAGAAAATGTACCCTCCACTGGAAATGTACTTTCCTCTTCCCTGTGCCATAGAGATGAATAAAAAAGGACATTTCAGAATTGAGAAACTCCGGGTTGTTTCTAGGTTTCTTTCCTTAGAGCAACTTTGAGATTTTCAATAAGTACCTTATAAAGTTAAGTAATATATGTTTTGCCTCTGGCATACTCTGTAGAAACATAATTATGTTCATTTTTGGTGGTTGTATTTCTAGCTCCCAAGAAAGAAATGCAATCATAAACCCATCTCACATGTTAAGTGATAGGAATCACTTTTAAAGGAACTTTTCATGAAATGATATCCCCTTGATGACTTCACACATAATACTTTGGATCTCAGATTTGGGGCATATATTCACTTAATTTATTTTGAATGAAATAAACAGCTGGTCTAAGATCCCGCTAAATTGGATCTGAGTTAGCTTCTCTTTTGCATCCTCTCTCCCTCATTTAAGACATAAAGGTCATCTGCTTTTTGTTGGAATCTTGAATAAGACAATTTTGTTACAAAAGTAGGATTTGGTATACATAATGATTTGAATCAAATTTTTTCACTTAAGAAATAATGTAAAGATCTTAATTTCAAAAAACATCCTCTAATTAGATTAGTTGTATTTTTCTATAACACTTTATTCGAACAAAATCTCAAAAGCACACTTTTTGTGCATCAAGACTATGTTTATAGAAAACCCATTAATGTAAACAGATAAAACACAAGTTATCAAACAATCTTTCTATCTAGTTCTGGGAACCAAAATGAATGTTTACCATGCACTCAAAACCACTCAGTTACTATGAAAAAGCAACAAGTCTATTTGCTGAATTTTTCCCTTCAGGACATGTGAAAGGATTGATGTGTGGGGCCCTGAGAAAGGATAAATATGGACATTTGACTTGATCCAGTCGAAGAAATAAGAGCAGAAGTGGCATGTGACTGTCCCTGAAATCTTAAAATCCAACCTGCAGGTTACCAAGCTGCTTGCCTTTCCTGATGTTGCTGGGATGATGGAGGCATGTGTCAAAATGAAGTTCCCTCTTCCTGAGCTTTGCCTAAGTCAGATGAGAAAGCCTTTTCTGCCAAAACAATATGAACTGTGAGAATCTGCAGGGAATATACTCTGTTGTTTTAGCCAACTGAGATTGGAATGCTGTTGTTACTTCAGCATAATCTCCCCTATGCTGACTGAGATGACTGCTATCCTCATCAATTATCCACCTATTCTTCCCTTTTTCTCTTTGGTGCAAAGGTCCCTTTGGCCATTAAATGTTACCAATATCACTGGATATTATGGGATCACCTGCATTCTACCGATGTAGCACAAATATCTAATCCCCTTATTGTTGCTGGATTTTAATGCATAGAACAAGGAGATTGTCCTCTTTCAAATACTGTGCTAATGGAACAAGCAAAGAACCCTGAATAGGTTGCAATTTCATAGCATCTCCTTGCCCTGGATATCACAGAGGTTTTTACTCATTTTTTTCAAGACAACCAATTGCAAGTTAAAAGACTAAATAGGAAAAATATATTATTTAATATATCCCATTCTCCTGTGGTCTCTCTTGTCCCACAAAAACACACAATGTAAACCCTCTCTCTTTTCACTTACAAAACTAATGTTTCCATGCTAGTCACTGCATGTAAATAATTAGTGGGGTTCAAAGTGGGTAGATATGTTTTTCAGGCTAATAGAGTCTAAGCCATAATTCATCCAGCCAAAAATGTCCTATGGCAACAATAAAGCAGATAAGCTAGAGCCTGGTACCTCACTTCTTCCTTTTTTCTCTGAGAGTTTATAGGATTTTTAAAATGCACTGAACTGTACAACCTTTTCTTCTAAATAGGAAATATTTCATCCATCACAGAGTGAAACTATTATGCAGTTTCTTCAGTTATTTACTGCTTGATTATTATTATATTAGTCAGTTTTCTACCACTGTAATGAAGTAACTAAGATAACTTTTAAAGAGAAAAGGTTTTAGAAGTTCCAGTCCATGATCAACTAGCCCCATTCTTTTGGGCCTGCAGTGCAGCAGCACATCATGTTGGGAGTGTATGGGGAAGTAAAACCCCTCACTTCAGGGCCAGGAAGCAAAAGGAAGACGAAAGAGGACAAGACAGTATTGCCATAATCCCCAGTGACCTAAGGACTTCCTACAAGCCCCCTCCTCAGGAAAGTTCACTGTCTCTTAAAAGTACCACCTTGGGGACAAGATTTCAACATACAGGCCTTTGGTGGACATTCAAGAGCCAGACTGCACCAAGTATTTACTCAATATTTTGCCTTTATAAACAATGTGAATTCATTTTAAATGGTACCTCTATAGGGGTCATCTGGTTGCTATCTTTATAAGCCAGCTCATACAAAGTTATAATTTCAAGAATAAACAATAACATGTAATTCTTATATGGGAATGAAAACTCTGAATCTCTGTGTATAACTTGATCTTAGTTTAATTTTCTAAATAGTAATTTACATAGCATAATCCATTTTATAATAGATTTTATTCTTTAAAAACAAATAATTGACAAAGGCCTGGTTTGATAGCACAATTTGACTGCCCTATTTCATAAATAATGATATAAGTCACAGATCAATGGACATGGCTAGTTTTGGATAGCAGCATAAATGTGTGATGTCAAAGGGGCGCTAATATAATTTCTTCAACAACTGCAATGTCTTCACAGAATATCAGATGTCTGAGTGTGTGTGTGTGTGTGTGTGTGTGTGTGTGTGTAGGGGCACTTTCAGAGAAGATAGTAACTGAAAGAAGAAAACAATGATTATACTTATTCTTTATAGCAGTCAAAAAATTCTGCAAAGGGTTGTCAAAGTCCTGAGGGTACTAGGCTGGACTAATCATGAAACACTAATTTAATTATTCTCCCTGAAGAAGGCACCAGGACCCTTCCTGCTCATAGTGCATGTGAGAGCTTGAGTTTCACGTCATCTGCTCTTACTTCTGATTCTTTTCTCAAAGGGTTTCTGGCTACAGTTTCTTTGCTCTTATCCTGTCTTCTTTGTATGTTCAAGAAACTCCTCAATATTACTTTTTTGTTCATGACATATTGTTTTCAGCAGTATCATTGAACAAATCAGGGTTTACTATTTTTCTGGCATGCTGATATTTGGGAGCAGTAATATATATTTGATCTATCTCCCAAATCCAATCTGAAGCCCATTGGAGAAGGTTTGGTCAATCTTTCAGAAAAGCAGTTACTCTTAATATCTACAGAATTCTCACTTACTAAAATGTAGACTTTGAATGATTAATGAAAACTATTTGAGGCCACTGATATTAATATATTTAAAGTAGCCATTTGATTTTTAGAATATAATATTAATACATATAAGTTAACTTTAAATTTGTGAAATTCATTCAAAGACTAATTTTTGTAATATGTATTATTTTCATGACATATTTATTCATCAATTAATATTTATTATATATAATTTATTCAAATATTTATTGATGTTATCTAAATACTGTTGGATAGTGTTTCTTTTTCTTTTTTCTTTTCTTTTTTTTTTTTTGCTACTGGGGTTTGAACTCAGGGACATTCTACCTCTGAGCTACTCCCCTAGACCTTTTTCATTTTTATTTTGAAACAGGCTCTCACTAGGTTGCTGAGAGTCTCACTACTTGCTGAGACTGTTTTTGAACCTGAGATCCTCCTGTCTCAGCTTCCCAAGTACTGGGATTACAGACGTGTGCCACCATGCCTGGCTTGGGTGGTATTTCTTAATCATTTAAAATATAAATGTATTATACTAACCAGTTTGCTAGCTCTTCCTAATTTACTACTCACAACTAGTCTTTGAGGCAGAAATTATTATCTTCATCTTGTATAAGAATAATGGTGGCATTTGATGCCGGGCATGGTGGTGCACGCTTGTAATCCCAGTACTTGGGAGGCTGAGCCCAGAGGATCCAGGTTTGCAGCCAGCCTCAGCTACTTAGTGAGGCCATCCACAACTTAGTGAGACCCTGTTTCAAAATAAGGAATAAAAAATAGGGCTGGGAGTGTAGCTTGGAGGTAGAATGTCCCTGGGTTCAATCCCTAGTACTTCAAAAAAAAAAAAAAAGAATGGTGGCATTTGAGTATAATGTCTTAAAATGTGTATGTACCAAAAACAGTGATTAAAAAGCAGAGAAGCAAAGTCATAAAGAAATACGCAAGACCTGAGTCTTACAGAATAAGGACTTGCTAGACAAGAGGTGAATAGTAATAAAAGTGTTCTCCAGGGATAAGGGCAGGGAATCATGTTTACAGAGTGACAGGTGCTTATTACTGTTTCAGAGCAATTGGATTAAAGGTGCCGAGGAATCACTGGAAATAAAGCAGGCTGTGGCCAGACAATGGATCCTGATCATATTTAATAGGTGACCAGGAAGTTACACAAGGTTATAACACTATCAGACATGGATTTTACCATAATAAACTTCAGTGGATTATACATAGCTTAATGCAGTCTATTTTAAATTTCTTTTGCCTTTATATTTTGGTGAAGAGATAGGCATTGTTAGAGCATATATTTTTTGTATCTTTCAGTAGTTTCTTTCATTATGTTATAAATTATTTTTAAAACAAGCTAATAGATTGAATAGGTTTATTTTAAAGTTTAAGTGAGTGTGGCATAGAAAAGATAAAACAAATAGCCAAGACCACATTGCTTTTCTTCTACATTTTATTTGGTGAATTACAGTCTCACATCACAATGTAGTTCATAGTGAGAATGACATACATGCACACAGCACTTGGTAGCTTTTAAGAGAAACAATGGGAAACTCTTCGACTGCAAAACTTGGCCACTATGTATTAGAAACCACTGGAAGTCAGAGGACTGTGCATTAAATTTCTGAGATGTAGTAACATGTATTCAGTGTCACTAAGTGTTTGACAATTGAATAAAATACAGCATAATACACAATATGTACTTTATTTGATGGTCATTAAATTCTTGACAAGTAAAAGAATCAGCTACAATCAATTATTGGCTATTACTTCTAGCTTATTTAAATCATGAGATGTTATAAATAGGCAGAAAAAAATCCTCAAAAGTTTTCTAAGGTGACCCAAATTAGAGAATGAACAATGTTATGGCTGGAATAAGGAAGGCTCAGAACATTTATGCACTCCAGTGGCATGTGGATTTTCTCAAGTTTAGGTGGTTGAATTTTGTTCTCATCATTTATTTTTGTTTTCATTTTCTCTTCTCATTGTATAAATCATTAAATCCATGTCCTATAGTGGCCTTCTCTTTCCTACTCCCCATTAGATGCAAAAAAGTTTTAACATTTCCAGGTGGTCTGCCCTATATGTGTTTAAGTAAATGTTTTTAAGTTTTATGGTGCTGCACACCTGGAGAAAGACTCCTAAGACTGGAGGGAATTTCATTTTTTGATAATAATCTGAATGGCCTAGTTCTTTCTCTCTTCTCCAAAGCATATATTCTAAACTTAAAAATGTAACTAAAGAAAATTGCACCACACTGAATTTTGTTAGCTCTAATGTCTTGCACTAGCATAGTAAGCAAAGACCAGACTAACGGTAGAGGAAAACTGAAATATGTGAGTACTAGAACCTTGTATCCTATAATCATGATGGCTATTGTAAGTTAAGACCACTAAAAACAATGCACGGCTGAGAAGGGATTTCCAGAGCCTCAATTTACAAATGGCTCTGACCAACAATTTTGTCCTGAGAATGATTATAGCAACCAGGGACCTTACTTTACAAGGTTATTCTGTTGGTGAGTTTTAGGCTACATAATTGAAATAATTTGTGGGGTTTTTCCTTGTTTAGTTTTACATTTTTAAATTGTACCACAACCACTACCAACTCTGGCATCAGTCATTAATAACGACACAACCACCAGAACTACCCATTCCACTGCCATCACCACCACCATCATTGTCATCTGAAAAGTGCGACACCAACGCCACCATTACTACTAGCAAGGCCAGCAACACAATTACATTCGCCACCATCGACAATAATAAAAAACAAGTATTGGTGAGAATGTAAAGGTTTTCATTTTCCCTTTCTGCCTTAACATCTTCAAATGTGAATAATTTAGTCTTTGTTTCATTAGACCATTAAAATATCAAGTAATTTTATAAGATATATGGTGAACCATTGAAAAACATTTATTGTAGTATTAAACAGTTTTTTTATTTTACTACTATTGGTCTAATTTTTATAGAAATACTGCAAAATCTGTTCTGTGTGAGACTAGGATATTTAACAAGCACAGAAATAAACATTACACATATCCACAGAGTTCAGAGAACAATGTAGGCGTGTATTTTAATAAAAATCCTTAGGCTTTGTTTCAAGACACTTAGTGACTTATAGGTGAGGATAATTAGCATAATGAAGCCACTTATCAATATAATTATTTGGCATTTTTGTGGCAACTTTAATTTTTGTGACTCAAATGTTTATGTTAATTTGGCTGGATTAGCGTTTCAGTTAATGCCCCTCATAGGTGTGAGTGCTAGAATCTTCTTATTGCTCTTGTGTCTTTGAGTCTGTCTCCCCTGTTCTCCTTGGGATTGGCTGAGAACTCTTCTGTGTAAAGAGTCTTATCAGGCAGCATTTGCATCTGTATTCCACTGTTATTAATTGGAGCCCTGTTGGAATGGGAGAGGGAAACTGTTCTGTAATCATTTTATTACATTTTCAGCATTGCAGTAGGTCTGTTACTTTCGCAAATGTGTCTTATCTTTTATTCCCCCCTTAGATGAGAAAGGAATACTAGAGTAGGGCAAATAATCTTCCCACTAAGTTCGATAAAGTTCTGGTAATTTTTTTTCCCATAGAGAGTAGGCCTTTGCTATCAAGGATTTTCTAATGGCTGCTTCCCCCTCTCCCTGCTGTAGACACATGCAGGTATTTCTTGACTCTTCATCATAAGAACCTACAGGGTGACTGGAAGTGGAACCCATTAGTTTATGATGCTTCCTAACCCAAGACTGTGGCCTGCAGGAGTTTCTCTCTCCCCAGCTAGGCTACACCAGCCTCCAGAAATCTGTGACAATTAACGCTCGAGTGTTCCCACCAGTTTATGGTTCCAACAGCATCTGCCCCAGATAAAGAGATCTCAGGAGTGACTCTTGGCTTTGCTGTCTCTTCAGATTTCAGAGCATTTGCTCTGTCACCTTTTCCTGTGATGAACCCTGGACATGTTGCTAGTTTTCAGTTTGCTCAGCTTGTACTCATTGTAAGGATGGAGACAATTTTCAAGCTTTTTACCTATTGAAACTAATACTGGAACCACATCCTTTTTAATTTTATCAATTTTGATGCCAATGTAATAAAGATAAGAAGGTGTTCTGCACTTTATGTATATTTTCATGATCGCAGTTTTCTTTTTCTTTTTTTTTTTTGGAGGTACTGGGGATTGAACCCAGGGGCATTCTACCTCCAAGCTACACCCCCATCCCTATTTTTTATTTTGAAACAAGGTCTCACTAAGTTGCAGAGGGCCTCACTAAGTAGCTGAGGCTGACTGTGAACCTGCGATCCTCCTGTCTCAGCCTCCCAAGTAATGATTGCAGTTTTCTTTACAGGTTGACTTCATAATATTATTAATTAAATTTGACACTAATTTTAAAATGTCATGATAGACAAATGAATAGACACAAGACTTTTAAAATAAGCATTAATATATATTCACAATGCTCATATTAATATTATGCTAATATGAGCTACCCTGAATATCTGGAATAACCAAAACTTACAATAATGTTTATAATGCCATATAAACATTATTGTAAGTAGAATTTTTACATAAATGTGAAGTACCATAAATATACAGTTCATGACTCTAAAAAAAGTGTTTTCTTTCTTCATGTATTTAGTTCTAAATAAGTAATGTGCTTAACTTCATTTGATGATAGGGTCATTTTGGTTAACCTATGCAATATTACTTTTTGTTGAAAAATATTAGAAAATTATATATGCATGTATGTATAGATTCCTAAAATATCTAATTTTACTCTACTAAAGACACACAATCTAACTAATTATGAATTCAGAAACTATGTATTTTATATATCTAGATCAGAGGTGAGCAAAACCATGCCGTATAGGAAAATCCAGTCCACAACTTCCTATTTTAAATGGAGTTCTATTGGGACACAACCATATATATATATATAGCCTATGGCTGCTCTTAAGGCTAAAATATCAGAGTTTAGTTGAAACAGTAATCTTGTACACAACAAAGCTAAAATATTTATTATTATTCCCTTAGAAAAAGTTATCTATCCCTATACTAGATACATCTTGATTTAAGTCATTATGTTTCAGAATTTAACATTTTAGCATGGTATATATCTTGACTAATAATTTAAATTTAATGGAAAACATATTTCCAAGAACATATTTATTTTAATGAAAAATTCATGTCCGTACTTGAGTTTTTATTTACTTAATTCACATTTTCCCCAACTTAGAAAACCACTAACACACTGAATCCTGTTTTATGGTATGCTAAAATGTTTTATATCAATGTTCATATATAAGTTAAGGAAAAACACTTATGTGAGTTATTTAAGGATACCTGATATTTTATGTAAAATAAAACATTGAAACATCTTCTTTAGCATTAAAGTATTAAATAGAACCCATTCCAAACATCAACATATTAATCCATTACCTGGTAATGGTAATCATTTCTTACAGGTACTAACTCTGAACACTGTTGTGCTGAGGATTGCTTCCAACACATAAACTTTGGGAAACATGTTCAAACCATAGCAAGGCAGACATCACATAGTAGTCTGAAGGTGAGAATTTCAATATAAAAATTTAAATGAGAATTGAAGTAATAAGAATTGATAGAGGCAAGTAGAATTCTAAAAAAACAGTAATAGCAGAAATAAGGAGCAGTTATCACCTTTAAGACTGAAATAAAACCCAAAATAATGGGTACCACCCTTCCCAGCAGAGATCCTGACCTGAGTGGAGAGTCTCCTGGATGGGACAGACATTTGCTGAAGCATTAGTGATTCTCACTGAAAATCTACTCTGTGAAGTGGAAGCTGGGATGCACTGCAAATTCCTCCAGCTTTGTTCCTCATCTTATTCAAGGTTGTTTGTCTTGCTGGGCATCGTGGTGCATACCTGTAATCTCAATACTTGGGATGCTGAGACAGGAGGATCTCAGGTTCAAGGCCAGCATCGGTAACTCAGGGAAACCCTCAGCAATTTAGCGAGACTCTGTTTCAAAAAAAAAAAAATAGGGCTGGGTATGTACTTCCGAGGTAGAATGCCCCTGGGTTCAATTCCCAGTACAACAAAACAAAACAAAATATTGTTTTGGCCCTTCAAAGTTCTTTATTTTCCACACACACATACACTCACCCACACATACACACATACACACACACAAATGAAACTGACTTGTAAATACAAATAAAGAAATCTGGGATTTTAATTGGAATATTATGGAATCTATAGATGAGTCTATAGATGAGTTAAGGCAGTATTGTCATTGAGGCCATATTGAATCTTCTGATCCATGAACAAACAGGGTTCACTACTTTTAAACATTAAGAAGCAATGTATATTTGAATCATAGAAAATCTAAACATACCTATTGAGTAGAATGCAGATTTTACCAGCTGTGATAGTCAATCTAGGTTGTCAACTTGACCTGATCATGACACACCCAAGATCATGTGACTTGGGTGTGTAACAGCAGATTAAACAGAAAGCCTGCCCTGAATGTAGGCAGCAGGATTCTGATAGGTGCAGGACTTAGATAAAGAGGGAGAAGCCGCGTAGAAAGTGCATGACTCTTTCCGAGGAAAACGCATCTGCTCTCGCCTGAGATCGTCAGCAGTTGTCTTCGCTGTTTCTCTGAAGAGCTTCTTGATCTTCTCGGTCTCCAGCCCTTCAAACTGAAACTTCACCATCATTTCTCTGAAGAGCTTCCTGATCTTCACCTCTTGGACTGGGACTGAATTAGTGGTTGCTCCGATCCTAAGACTCCAGCTCTTAGACCGCTCGACCAGCTACTGGTTCCTCTGACTCTCCACATGCAGTCAGAACCTGGGACTACATTGCTTCAAACTGTAAGCCCATCTGATAAATCCCTTTTTCAAATATACTCATTCTGTGAATTCTGTTAATCGAGAGAACCCTGTCCAATACACCAGCCATGACAATATAAAAGTAGTGAAGTGATTAACAAAGTCTCTCAAAAAGAAGTATATAAGGAGAAGAAGGGAATGTACAAAAATGCTAAAATGATTATTTTATAAATTGGAAAATCAAAGTGAAGTGCTTTTGAGTGGCAGAGTTTAAGATTTTAAAGGAGTTTGAAGATTGATGTAAGAAATTGTGCAAGTAGAAAAAAGGCAGTGACTGTAGGTGACAGGACAGTTTCTGGGAAAGAAAATTGGTGGGGGGAAAAAGTGGTGGGGTGGACATTAGGTTTCATCATAAAACCTGCTGTATTCTTTATTTTTTAAACATGTGCATGTATTTATTTGAAGAAACTAACAATAACAACAACAAAAACTCATCAAATGGTTTGGAGTCATTAATGGCCATGGAGCCATTATCTAAAATGTAATTAGTGGCATTGGAAAGAAGTTATTCATTCCTAAGTGGAGAATAGTAAATTCTATTTCATTCCTTTTGTTCAAAGATAAACTTCATAAAATATAGCGTATTACAGTATTCACTAGTAACTAACTGATTCTACAAAATAACAGCTGCTGAAGGCAATAAATTTGTCTAAATGTAAAGTGGATGATATGGGATCCCAATGAGGTTGACAATTGAAAGAAAATATATATCGGAAATCTCACTAACCCAATTATTTTCCAACCTCCTGAAGTCAAGTAATTACTTGACTTCCATTACTCCATCATGGGAAAAAAATAAAAGGGAATACTTACTTTCTGGAGTGAGTGGACCAGATGAGCAAGCTGTCATCTCAGGAGCACAAGACATGTTGAACATTGTAATTTAGGTGTGGCAATGGCATATGGAAAAGTAGACATTGCAATGAAAATCTACTATTCCCTCACTACACTGTCATCAGAGGATTAGGGGCATGGGAAATATCTTCTCTGGGAGTAATAAATGACCTCTAAGAAATGTCTAATGTCTAATGTCTAAGAAAAGGACAAATGATATTAATGTTGGAGGTAGCATAAAGCAATGGCTGACCTCACATGACATTGACAAACAGGTCACACTCATTACACAGTCCAGAGAGTATTTTCAGTGCCCCATTTTAAATAGGAAATGGGCAGTTAAGGATTACAAGATATTTCTGAAAAACTTCTAAATGAAAGATATTAAAACATACAAAATGGTAGATTAAAGAAAGTCACATAAAACAGATGTTTTAGGAAAAAATAAATTATAAGATATATAAAAATGATACCCTGAGAGAAAATGGAGGACAATGTGTCAAAAAAAAAACATTTAAATGAAGATTCATAGAAATCTAAAAGAAATTACAGAAAGGAGCAATATAGAACACCTAATATGCAAAATAAGGGAAAATGATTTTGAAACTATAAGATTAAATGATGTTCAAAAACCAAATAACAAATTTCAGAAAAAATAATTTCAGGAATAATGGATATTGGAAGCATACTAATATAGAAAATTTCCCATAATTTAGGAGCATAGGTTGCCAGTTCAGAAAGGCTTAACATCTCCAGGACAGTTTAGACAACCATGGTAACAGTATTTTCATACTCACATGAAAATACTGGGAATCAGAATGATATGTTAATTCTCCTGGGGAACACTAACTCTACATTCCTCACAAAAGATATTTCCCACCCCTCCCACACTCATTCATCTTAGAGATACCTAAGTCATAAAAAACGGAATGTTGATAGAAATATGAACATTGAAGGCACTGCTGTGGGGGCTGGAAATGAAAGGAGGATCATATTATCGAAAGCTGGAAGAAAGGGGAATTTTATTGTATAGTATAAGAAAGGTGAGTGGAATCATATCCTATGTTTATATGTCAAGCAGGACTTTCTAAAGCAGAATATGTACATAGTGACCTTGGGTATTAAGCTGAGGAGATTCCAGCCATGTGCTAACGGAGACCCTTACTTCTTCCTTTTGCTCATAGTAAAATGTAGAGCAGAGAGATAGACTGAGTGAGAGAAACATTGTTAAAGAAGCAGGGCTCAATTGGGGAAATTCTCAGCCCATCCAGATTGCAGAGACACTAAAATTAGGAGATTCATTGTGAAGAAAGCCTGTTTTGGAGAGAAAGCCAAGGGTGTGGCTGGAAAACCTTTTGCTTTGGAAGGATCAAAAGGGCAAAGTTACTCAAAAGTACACACATGGCTCTTTGAAGAGATTAGACAAGTGACTCATGGATCCCTTCAGCCGTCTAAGTAGAAGCCAAGATTAGAGATGGGATTATCCAGGAAAGATCAGTGAATGAGTCTCTTGTCTAATGGAGAGAATCCCTGAAACTTCCAAGGGAAATTTTAAGTCAACAGACACCCTCACTGCCAAATTGAACTAAAAAGGACAAAGGAGGAACAAAATGAAGGAATGCTGTTGGCTTCCCCAATTTCCACAGGGAAGAAATAAGATGATAAAACTACTCACCTGTACACAGGTAGGGCCTCTATCCCAGGGGCTGAGTCAAAAAATGCAGAGGTCTTGAAACCTATTGTGGTTTTTCCAGTGGGATTTTGAAATTCCTTAGGACTGGTGATTCCTTTTTTTGAATCTGGACTATTTAAAAATTATTGTTATTCAAAAATAAATATAACTATTATAGATGTTTTCCTATGTTTGTGTCACTATGGTATTTTAGGAGATGCTTTAAAGTCTCACAAATCCCCTGATGGAGAAAGGATTTTGCCCTGGGATGGATGATACAAAGAACCCCACCCATAACCCATTTAGGAGATCTAGGTGATGAGATTAATGATGATAACACTGAGATATGATTTTTTTTGGTGATGCTATGATAGCTTGAGGCTCTGGGGAGTCTGAGATAGGATGAATGCGTTTTGTTGTGGGATAGTGCATTAGGCAGCATTTCATCCCTGTGACTAGATTACCTGACAAGAACAGGTTTGAGGATGAAATTTCTATGTTAGCTTATGGTTTCCAAGGTCTAGCTTATGATAAACTGGCTCTAAGGAAGAAATGTCATGGCAGCAGGGTGTGACGTAGAAAAGCTGTTCAGCTCATGGCAGCTGGAAAACAGAGAGAGAGAGAGAGAGAGAGAGAGAGAGAGAGAGAGAGAGAGAGAAAGGGCCAGGGACAGATATATTCCTTAAGACTTTGACCCCAGAGACTCCCCTCCTCCATCATGCCCCACTTCTGAACTTTGCTGTATTGGAGACCAGCCTTTTAACACATGAGCTTCTTGGAGGAAATTCCAAATCCAAACCATAATAGATAGACGTGAATTTCTGGCGTCAGAAAGTGGATTATGGTAGACAAAGAAATGGCCCTCCAAGATACCTATACCCTTATACCTGGAACCTCTGAATACATTACCTTAAGTGGCAAAAGAGATGGGGGACTATTAAATTAAGGGTTTTGATTGGGAGATTATTCTGGATTTTCTGGAAAGGTCCAATGTAGTTTCAAAGACCTTTCTAAGAAGAAGGCAGGAGAGTAAAGATCATAAAATGTTCATGCAATTGATGATGGGAACTGAGAGGGAGAGCTGGCGATATTTGCTGCTGGCTTTGAAGAGATATAGGATGGGGTTACAAGACAAGAAATTCAGGAGGTTTTTAGAAGCTAAAAAAGACATGGCAACAGACATTCCTATGAGCATGAACTTGTGTTGATTTAAGTCCCTAATAATGTGGCTTCCCTTCCTGAAGCCTGCTCTTATCCCCCAGCCAAGTTCCCCTTCTCTCACTCTCTACTTACTCTTGGGTGGAGGAATAGGAGAAAAGGAAACAGGAAGCAATAATTTAATGAAGCTCAGAAATTTGACTGTATTGAGTTCACATCAAACTCTAAAACAAGAATTCTAGAATTTTAATAGAGTTTATGGGAAAGTGAGTGTCCAACAGGAGTTCCCCATCCTTCATAGGAAAGAAATAATCAGAGAGTACATTGGATCATACAGGTAGTGGATGAAACTAGTGAGTGTCTGTGGATTCTGGTGAGATGTCAACTATTAGTGGAAATGATGCCGTTTTGTGTAATGTGTTGATGTTCTCCTGTTGCTTCCAATAGATACTCTTTTGCTTTGGCTTTCAGTTTTCCACTGTGATGTGCCTTACTTATTCTTTTCCTTTTTTCTACTTGATACCCATCAAACACCTTATATCTACAAATGAATGGCTGGATGTCCCATTCTACAATGCAAGGACATCTGTATTAACATAAATTTGAAAAAAGGCAAAGGTACCTTTCTGAAAAACTACTTGAGGTGGAGGTCCCTTCAAAGCAAATGTGGAAAGTTGGAGAAGGATTAAAGGAGGATTGAGAAAGGAAATATTTCCAATAATATTATGGTAATATATGATGGTAATACTACCAATTTCAGTAACATGTATAGGGG
This sequence comes from Glis glis, assembly GCA_004027185.1. Lineage (NCBI taxonomy): Eukaryota > Metazoa > Chordata > Mammalia > Rodentia > Gliridae > Glis > Glis glis. The sequence goes on from PVJS01004979.1 coordinate 20,514, forward strand.
GTAGGAGGGGAAAGAGGGGTGGGATGTGGAAGGAAATGGACCAAGAACTGTGTGCATGTATGTTTTTTATCACATTGAACCACACTATGATGTATAATAACAATGCACTAATAAAATATTTTTAAATGGACAAGTCAACTCAAATAAATTTGTACTATTTTAAGCCATAAAGTTTGTAGTAATTTATAACAACAGCAATAGGGAGGTAATAGACCATCCAAACTATGAAGTAGTATGGAATTAAAATAAACATAATTTCAAACATATATGGATTCAAAACTAATTCCATGTACTCTCTCCCAGGAAGATTTTGAAAGATGTCTTCCAAATGGGAAACCTTAAAAGCAGAAGACATGGTATCCTAGCAACCCAAAATACAATGCAGGAGATGCGTGAATTTCTTTCCCCTAGAGGATTCAATTTCCTAAGGCTTATAGCAAGACAACAGGAAGCTGCAGCACCCTCAAAATCTACTTGTTTTTCCACTAAGAATTGACAGATATCAGTTACCAAGTAGAATATCTAAACATTGGTATATGGAGTTCTGACAAAGTTCAAACCAGAAAAGGCACCCATAAAGTTTTTTCCTTGAGTTGTGATAATTTTGTATAAAACTAGAACATGAATGAGAACAGTTCGAAGATGTGTAAGCAAGAGTAAGCAAGCTTACTCTCTGTTGATAGCTGGGTTTAAAAATACAAGCTGAAAAGATGGGTTTGCTGTCATTTCATTTTCATAATTCACACTTATAAACGAGGAAGATGAGCCTTAGAAGAGTGAACAAACTTGCTGGTGCCATAATAATATTGGACAAATAGGTTTAATTGAAAGTGACATATGTCTCTTCACACTATGAGCTATCATGCCAGCTTCATGCTGAGTACCATCAACATTCATCACATAGAAAAATTTCCTGTTTTATACAAAGACTAAGGGACAAAAGAGAGTCAGTCACAAAGTCAAAAGTTATTCCCACTTGCTTAGTGGGACTTTCATTAGTTTCACAACTGTTTTACCAAATAAAGCCACTCACCTGGAGATAGTTAAGAAGCATGGATATATTTACCCGCCATGAAATATGTTTTCCTTATACATAGTGCCTAAAAACTATGAGATTTTCTTTCATTTTGCACAGCTGGAAAAGCTCAGTAACTTCATGGTGTGCATCATCTTTTATCGGCAGGATCAGAAAATAAATGAAAAAAATAATTGAGCAAAATATATGGTTTTAAGTGAATGTGAGCCATGTACATGGATTTAGTATCATATTCTGAAATGGATTTTCAATAGAATGTGAAAATATCTAATGAACAAAATAATCTGGGTTACAAATCCATGAAATTGGTTTTTATTTTAAAGGAATCAGCAAATATGGATGGGATACTTACTGTGTGCTTGTTTCTCTGATGTGTTTCATTCGTTGTGATGCTATGACTGGCAACAATGCTAAGAAAAGATTTTAATAAATGAGCTCCTCTGATAGGTCAATTTGCTCACAAAGTTGTAGCTAATTATGAATAGCATCATTTAAAAGCAGCATCCTGACTTATGTGGTACTTCTGTTAGTGATTATTTTCCCTAAACTTTTAAGAGAGAACTGGGTTAAGGAGATGTATTCTATCCAAGATGTTTAAAGCAAACAGTTTATTCAGTGAGAAGATGGACACAATCTCTTTTCAAAGAGGTAATTTGAAAAATAACTTATCTTTATTTTAGTGCAATTAGAAAGGAAAAAGCACAATTTCTGAGTAAAAACAAAAATATCAGATAGTTACATTAAGTAAGTTGAGTAAAATAAAGGTGTTCTGGAAAGTTAAAATGAACTGTTTTTGTTTTAAAAACTGTGAAATATTTAATAAGTTAGAAAGAAAACATATTAGTTAAGTGTTAATTTTACTCAATTACTTATCCCCCATTTCAATTTCCAGGGAGAAATTATTACTTAGTTTACACAGCAGGATTTTTTTTAACCATACAGTATTTTCCAGGAAATTATTTTACACAAATAACATTCAGACTACTGGTAGAAGGTGGCAGATGAAGGATAGGCATTTACCTCCTTCCCTCCCAATATCCTGTGGAAATGAAGAAATTTTAAGATGTGTAAATCTGAAACATGGTTCTGGAATGTAAGAAGTATGCTATTAATGCACTGCGGTGATTCTAGGGAGTTTCTGAAGCATACCGTTAATATTGAATTGAAGGAGCAACTGAATAGAGCGAGAATAATCCTAAACAACGCAAGATTCTTGCATTGGGGATAATCACCTTTCCCCCACTCCACCAGAGAAACTCCAAGGACAGAAAATAATCTTAGAGACAATCAAATGAATAACCATCTATAGAAGGCTGATGCATCACTTTAACCCAGATGCATAGAAGAGTAGGATGTGTGTGTGTGTGTGTGTGTGTGTGTGTGTGTGTGTGTGTGTGTGACTGCTTTGCTGACTTCTTACCACCTACCCTATCTTTAGAGTTCCATAGAACTGGAACATGTATATTTTCTCTTTTCTATTCTCTCTTACTTGATTTAGATTGTTCTCATATCTTAAATATCATCTATCCATTGATGAATTCCATCATTAAAAATCTGCAACCAGACGAGTGTGGTGGTGCATGCCTGTAAACCCAGTACTTGGGAGGCTGAGACAGGATTGCAGGTTCAAGGATAGCCTTAGCAATGCAGCGAGACTCTCAGCAATCATCCAGACCCTTTTTCAAAAACAAAAACAAAATTAAAAAAATAAAAGGTCTGGGGGTGTAGCTCTAACATAGAATGCCCCTGAGTTCAATCTCCAGTACCACAAATGCACACACACAAAAAAAGTCTTCAAATTATACCTAGACTTTGTGATTCAGATTGCCTATTGCACTGTGATATTTCAAGGCTTCTGTAGTGGCTACTCATTGGTCAGTAGATACCCAGTTTGTACTACCAACTGCTCAACCATCCATCACAGAACCACTACTTTCCTGCTCATCCCCTGTAGTTTAGTTGGGTTAATCCCTTTATCAGCTCCAAGCAGATAAGCGCATGTTTTAGATTTAGCATCAACCTATGTTCCAGATGTGGTTAATCATATGAACCAGTTCTGACCCACACATACACACACACACACACACACACACACACACACACACACGCCCTAGAGCAGAGAGACGAATGTAACACTTTAACAATACACAGTCACATACAAAATAATAGTATTTCAGTCAATGACGGACCATTTATAGGACAGAATACATCACATAGCCTAGTTGTGTCATAGGTTCAAATAAGAGTTATGTGTTGTTTGACAAGGGAGATATCTACTGAGATATGCTTCATTAGGTGATTACAATATTGTGTGGCAATCATAAAGTGTAGAACCTATCATGATAGTAGTAAGTCCTTGCTAAATATGAATGATGGGATGAATGACTGAAAATAAAAATTATCTTACTACCGAAAGTTGGGAAATTGAGGGAAGGTGAATGGAACTATAATCATACTAAAAACTGCATCTATATAAAAAGACAGTACTGCATAAAACTGATGAACATAAAAAGAGTGATAATTATAACAATGTTATAATGGTGAACAAAAGAATAATTTACATGGACACTTAATAGACTTCCTTCTAAATGTACAATTTGATTAATTATAGTCTACAATTAGCATAGTCTGCTATTTTTGTTGTTGTTGTTGTTGTTGTCGTTTTGGTACTAGAAATTGAACTCAGGGGCATTCTACCTCTGAGCCTCACCCCTGGCCCTTTTTAATTTTTTTTGAAAGAGGATTTCACTAAATTGCTGAGGCTGGTATTGAACCTGCAATCCTCCTCTCTCAGCCTTCCAAGTACTGGGATTATAGCCATGAGCCACCACACCCAGGAAAGTCTGCTATTCTTAATGAATATGACTCAGGTAATGGTAAAGGAAGGATTTTTGTTTGTTTTAATTAGATATGCCTCTTTATTTACCTTTTCACATGTACTTACACGTTTACAAGTTTTACAACTCTACAATAATCATCATAGTTATCTGGTTTAATTCTTAGAATAAAATTAATTCTTTTTTTGGCACTAGGGATTGAACTCAGGGGCATTCTACCTCCGAGCTACACCCCCAGCTTTATTTTTTGTTCTTTGTTTTGAAACAAGGTCTCACTAAATTGTGGAGGCCTCACTAAGTAGCTGAGGCTGGCCGTGAACCCGGATCCTCCGGCCTCCCAAGTACTTGGATTACAAATGTGCGCCACCACACCTGGCTTTAAAATTAACTCATTTTGTTTTAAAATGTAAGTGAAAACCATTTGAAATAATTGATTAAAATTATATGGAACAATTCTATAAAAGTTTAATAATAACTTACTATAAATATGTATATATTTATGTCCACTGTTTTCAAGATACTAGAATATATGAGAACTATTAAAAAATTTGATCCTGCTCTATGAGAGCAGAAAAATGTTGATTCATTTACCTCTTACCTGTACCTGGCCCTCTACTATATCCCTGCTCTTCATAAACCCTCACAAGAACCTTGAGAGATAGAAAATACTGAAAAACTTGCCAAAATTTCTACCGTGAAACATGTGGCTAAACTAGTATTAAAGTATTTTATTTTTCTTGCCTATTCTACTTGCCTATGACATATTTCTTTTCTTACAAAAACATATTTTAGAAATTTGTGTTTTGAAGTATTTGTATGCTTACTTATTCATAGGTTTATTTTCATTTTTGCGATTTTGATTTGTCATTTAAATATATGATGCTTCATATTTTGGTGGCTTAATATGATGTGTATTTTGGCAAAAAAAAACCCAGATTTTATGTGTATGTGGATAGTTGAGTAAGTATGTGGATATTTATTCAATAATTTGGAGTGTAGCTGGGCTAATAGAACATGGCACACCAAGAACATTTTTCAGTATTTTTTGACAGCAACAAATGCAGCACTGTGTTCCGTGGGAAAAGGTGAATAAAAATGATGGTTTTTAAAATGCAATGTTTTAAAAAATTAAAATGAAATTTACTTTGGACAATGCAATTCATCAATTGTCAGATATATATATATATATATATATATATATATGTATATATTTATATATATATAGTTTTTATGAAGATGATTTTGGATTAAGTGAAGAGAAATCAATCTATAATAATTAAAATTGAATTATTACACTAAGTTTTTCCCAAAATTTTATTTATTTTTTACTTTTTTTAATTACCAACTGATTTTCTTTAGACTTTTAAGTTTTCATTTATGAAAAAGGATCACAATTCCTTTCCTGAGTTACTAACACCAGCTTGTTTCAAATGCCCAAGAGCAGTCCAAACTACCATGCTGTAGAACTTCTATGACTTGGCCTTTGCTGTTTCTCTGCAAAGGAGCCAGGGTGACGCCAGCAGTCCTGTCTTCACTCTCAGACTGTACAAGTGGTCTTCTCAATGTTATTCGTGGACAAGGTCTGGTACCAGGTAGCGGACACTCTGGCCCCTCCTGAGCGCTCTGCGGATCTTGGTGGAGGAGATGACGTTGCTGATCCACTCGTTCACCAGGTGTATGTTGCTGTGGTGTTTCCACAGCATCTCAGACTCGTAGATGAATTTCTGAGCATCGCTCTCAGCCCGAGTCAACACAAGCCCGTAGCTGGCCACGCTGTGGGTGATGTCTTCACTCTTCCACAGATTGGGCACACCGAAAGACTCCAGTAGATCTTTCCCACACAGCAGCTTCACCTTTGGCACACCTTGTGTGTTTGGCTGGAGGGGTTTCTCCTGACTGGCTCTTGTCTTTGCTCATTCCACTTCCTCTTCCATCCAGGCCTTTCTAGCATGGGTGAGTTTTGTGGGTGATCAGAGTTGCCAGCCTCCAACTTCTCCTGATGGTGTCTCAGCACCGTGACAGTCTCCATCCACTCCTCCTGAAGACTTTCCCACGTGTCCACTCCCACCCAGTTTGAACTCTTGCTGGCAAGTTCTGCCATAATAATTCGGTGGTGGGCAGGGATGAGTCCTTTCTTCTTGTATGCATTGCCAACAGGAGAAATTATGCCTTTGATAACTTTGTATTTGCCTGTTCCATTTAGATAGTCCTTGGCCAGCTCAAACAACCTGGGGTGCATGTTGGTGATCAGGTTAAAGGAGCCACAAGCAAGGAAAACCACTTCTGTTTTCTCTGATTTGTTCTTGGTAAGAATTGGAAGTTGTGGATCTAAACAAAAAACTCTGCCAACTTCCTTGTCATCTTGCCCTCACAGCCAAAAGACCCGAGTGCTTCTGGAGATGACAGCTGCCCAGTCGCCAGAGAGGATAACACTGCAGCCGCATTCTCATTGGTTTCAGGAATCCGCCCCAAATTTTTATTAATGCCAACACTCAGATTTCGAAGAAGATCAAAGAACATTGTGCAATTTAAATTCTTTCCTACTCTATGCTTAAATAGTATTTCTTCCATCTGAGCACAATTTCCAAATGCAGGATTTGAAGATTCATGTTCTGCTAAATAAAGATAGTGCTTATCTTTTTAATGAGATAAATTCTTATATTGGGAGACAGTTATTGAAAACATACTTAGAAGTTAAAATCTGAAGGTGACCTTGAAAGATGCTTCAGCCTGTTTACAAAGACTAAAGAAAGGTAACAGGTGCATCTATTTGTCCTCTTTCATATTTGGGTCCTCTAAGGATGTTGTGGCTTTAGAAAGACTTCCTTAAGGAAAACATCAGTGCCAGTAATAATGACAAGTTTTCATGTCTGAGTGAACTTAATTATGCTTATTGAAATGTTCAGAGTGTCACTTTATATGAAACTATATAAAAATTATTGGAAAACCAGTATATGCATAAGCTTAAATCATTGTGGAGGTATTTGATTATGTATCTTATGTGAAAATATTATTATTAATATAAAATTTTTAGATTCTGATATTTAATATTTCAAAATTATTCACATTATACATGCCAGATGATAATTATTTATTTTAGACATAAGAGTTAAAATAAAGTTGGGAAAAAACAGAGGAAAATGGTTTATTCTGCTTTTGTTTTTAAACAATTGAATATTAAATACTTTATGGAATATTTATATTCTTTATATGTTAATGTAAACCAGCCCTGAGAATCAATGAGGAATATTATACATTTTATTACTAAAACAAAATAAAGTTATCCTTTTATAATTAAATACAAACTTAAAATACCTGTTTACTTAAAAACATACTCTATTAAATACAAACTTAAAATACCTGTTTACTTAGAAAGATACTCTGTTGTTTAAGTGAGAATTTTTTTTAACTTTTAAAGAGATATTATACCTGAAAGTTCAAATTGTAGCTTTACAGTTGAAGTGGGTAAATGGATGGTGATCTTCATTATGTTGATATATGCTGACTTTGTTTTCCAAATACCAGTTATTGCATGATACATCAAACTTAGTAGTATAAAAGGACAACTTATTGTGTTCCTGAATTATGTAGGTCAGGAATGTAGAGAGTCAGCAGGAACGACTTGGTGTCTCTTATTCATGATATCTGGAGGCTTAAGTGGGCAGACTTCAATGGCTTGGTGTGATGAGGCCCTAGGATCATCTGGAATCTTTTTCAAAAACATGTTTAGCAAAACTGGGTTAGGAGGACTCAAATTCCAGGCTTGGCTGGGGCTGTTAACTAAAGCTCCTACCCTGGATTACTATAAAGAGCTCCAGTGGCTTGGGTGGAAATCTTAACTTTCAACGTGCTGGTATTAGGAAAAGAGAACTTTGGAAAGTTATTAGGGCCATTGGATCGAACCCTAATGAATGAATGTATACCCTTATAAAAGAGAAACAAAGGACTTTCTTTATTCCTCCTGTCATGTGAGAATACAGTGACAAAGCACGATGGATGAATCATGAACAGGCTGTCACAAAGCAGTGAGTCTGTCTCTTCCTTGATTATGGAGCTCCAAGCCTCTAGAACTATGGTTAATAGATTTATGTTGTTTGCAAGCAACCCAATTTGTGGTATTTGGTTGCAATATCCTGAATGGATTAAGATGAGTTTTGATATAGTGCTCCAATAAATACAGCAGACTTTCACACATTTTATGGCAGCCTCAGAAGTCAGATAGCCTCCTCTACTATTACTATTATTTTTTCATTTTGAAACAGAATCTCGCAAAGTTACCATCATCTTGCCCAAATTCAAGGGTAAATGACGTGTCTCTACCTCACAATGAAAGAATATGGAAAAAAATTGTGGCCATGTTTTGAAATCACAAAAGTCTGCCTTTTTTTCCCAAAACTATTTACATTTCTTCTGCAAGTAAAGTACTTTCGTCCCTTCTCAAGACCCCAAAAAGATTTCATCTCATTAAGGGATCATCAGGTTGAGGCTCAATGTCCAGAATTTCAAATTTAAATCAAATTCAGGTAAAGATGAGGCTTCTCGGGTATGATGGCCTTTGATTCCCAGAAGAGAAAAGATAGCTCCCTCCCACACAATGTGTTTTGATGGGACAGTCATGAATGATGTGAAACAGGTCTGTCAGAGTAACTGTAGCTCATGTAGTCACTCAGTTACTACTCCTATATGCACATTACAGTGACTGTATCTTTCCATGTGATAGATTTAAAACTATAACTTTAAATATTTCATGCCTATTGTTTATATCTACTCATCAGCAGACTCAATTTATTCTGATTTAGATCCCATCATTTTAAAGTAGCAAAGAAAGAGAGTATAAAGTTACATTCAGTTTCCCAGAAACAAATAGAGGGAGACACAAGCTACATGATCAAACATTTAGAATGCTGCCAGTAGGTGAAATGAAGTGTGGTTAAGATGAAGGCTTGCTAAAGCTTGAATTGTGCCTTTGGCACTATTAAAAGAGCTATGACTAATTGCCATAGGATATTGGATGCCAGGTTATTTCACGGAAATAGGAAGACATGAAACTGCTAATCGCAGACATTTTACCTCATGAAATTGAGAGCAAATTCCTCTGATCTTAAATGTCATGACTATTGCAATGTTTCCCAAGGTAAATAAAATAATACTACGGAGTCACATCCATGTCAGTAGTAGGTATTTACCACAACCCAAAGCTTTTTATAGAAAACCTTCTAATCCAGAGACTGATAACACAACAATAAAATATTACAACTTTGAAAAGGAAATAAAGAAACATGATTTGGTATTCCAGAGCTCTAGAAATTATAACAATTAAAAATAAGCTAAGTATGCAGATTAGATCAACCAAGCTTTTCTTCCTAGACAAATTGTGTAAGTACTTAGAATATCCAGGAAATAAGATAAAGGAAGATACAAACTCCCTACCCTGGAACCCATGGAAATTATCTATTGTATTTTTTGGAGTCACATGTTTGAGAGAAACTAGTCTCGTGTCTGTGCTGATCTACAATCTGAAAGTCAGTAAGTTTGGTTCTTGCAGAGTGGACTCCATTTGCCAATACCAGGATTTACATTGCTCAAGTGCTAATCTCAAAAACATCTCTCTGAGACCTGAAGGCAGCCACCTTGTTTCAGCTTGGTGGTCTGTTCCACTGGAGTCCTTCACCTGCCCCCTTGCTTGTTTTAATAACAAGGTCTCTAAGGAATGGACAGGAATTCCGGGGAAAAAGACATGCTCTTAAAAATTACTTAGGCGTTCCTTCCTGGTACTGCTCTGGCAAAAGGAGGTAGGAAGGGAATTCCCTGACAGTACATAGGAATTTCCACCACCTTCTCCTACATGTTCTGGGAAATGAAAAAGGTCCAACAGTAAGTTAGAGTGACTATAACTGAAAACACAATGATCCCTTCATTCAAACAAACTGGAGACATATTATCTAGTTCATGTGAACTGACAGTAGCCAGAGAAACAAATTTTTTTAAATAATTTGAATATGTTTACTTGTATATTATCTACCTACCTATCTATCTATCTGCTTGCCTAAGTAAACCTTACACTTTCAGAGAACAGAGACCCTTTTGTTTTCCCCCTGGAAACATGAATGTCATACAAAGGTGCCATAGTGAAGACAATGGAGACATATTTCTGAAAAGGAATTGTTTCAATGAAATTATAGTAAATTGATTATTTTTAAAGGCAGTAAGGAAACTTAAAATTAATTATTTTATAAGGCTAATAATCCAGCTCTAACATATGTGTTTATTTTAAACCAACATTTATTTTATTGTTGTTTTGCTTTGCTTTTTTTGTGCATGTGTGTGGTACTGGGGATTGAACCCAGGAAAGTTCTACTTCTGAGCTACACTTCCATCCCTATTTTAGTTTTCATTTTGAAACAGAATCTCGCAAAGTTACCGTTTACTGGCTTTGAACCTGCAATCCTCCTGTCTCAACCTCCCAAGTATTGTGATTACAGGCATAGACCAGAGCACTCGGCTAAACATTTGTTTTCATATTCTAGGTTGTCCTGTAGTAAGAAAATCTGTATAGATTGATGATGTATATGTAAATAGAGAGAAAGATGTTATTAAGCAATACTATATTCCAAAAAGAATAAAATTCCACACTGTGAATAGTACAGTATTTTACCATCTTATAAAGTTTTCAACCAATTTATCTGAATAATTATACTTATAAAATGGTTGATTATGTTATAGAAAAACTAAAGATAACAAACTTGGAAGCATTGTACTTGCTGAAATCCTTACCAAGGTATTCTTTACTAAACAATAGGCATACATACTAAATGCCCAGCACTATAACTTCTTAAGATGCTGGTTTATACACAAGCACATTGAAGGTTTTTGAGACAGCCTCAAAAAGCAATCCAAATAAGCAATATTTACATACTGTGGCTCAGGGAATAGATATTAACAAAAATTACCCTCCTTCAGGCCACTGTCTAGACCACAGGAAACCCGGTCAACAGCATATGGGACATCACAAGGTTCAGACTCAGAAGTTTCCACGATGCTGTGGCCAACAGTTAGACACAGTGAGTCACGGCCACAACAGCAACAAAGTCTCAGCACACACAGGCTGCCTAGACAGCGAAGGACTCACATCAAGTCAGGCCAGAGTAATGTCTAACAGCTCTAAGGAATGATTTATCTTTGATTCGGTGGAATTTCTGGATTTAGCAGAATCCAGAAGCTTTTGCCAAATCAAGAAAAGTATAAAAACTTAGGAGCAAACAAATAATTTTTCATAACTTGGCCTATTTCAGGAAAAGAATTGTTGGATTAAAGGATTTATCTAGATGGTTAACAGATAGTCGCATCCATGTCAATAGTCATGTCTCTGTCCATATAAATGTAACATCTGTTTAAATAAGTAAATAGTAATACCTACCTCAAATGAGATTAAGTGGGAAATAAATAAGATAACACAACTAAAATTGATTATTGTTTTAGCTGCATAAATAGTCATACACACACACACACACACACACACACACACACACACAACTTTCCCTGGAGCCATATGTTTCTTAGAAAAATTATGAAACATAGCAAAGCCACTCTTCCATAGAAAAACATAAGTATGCCTAGTGAGGGTCAAACGTTAATATATCAGATGAAGATTAGAAATCTACTCTAATTATGTCTTCTGACCATTCCATTCACTTCAGAAAAATCTAGCTCCCACCATCTTTATCTGTATGGTTGGTTTTATCTTCAAGCAATGCCACGCCTCTTGCTAGTGGCTGGTTCATGATGTCAAACTAAAGGCAACCATCACATGCCATCTGTAGGTATGTGACTATCCCAGCCAGGGACCTGTGAAAGAATATGTTTGGGAATATGGAGGAAATGTATTTTTCTCTCCCAAAGTTCTCTTTTCTTCACATTGAAGTTGCTTAAAACAGGCCTGGAACCATTTCCAGCCTGAGAAAGAAGCTGCCTTATAGAAAGGTGAAGAAGGGAGAATTTCAGAGAGGAGAGTTGGAACCAGTGGATCAACCAACCTTGGGCTCCTACCTGTGTGAACCAAATGCTATCTGTATTGTTTCCACATTTGCATACTGGGCTATTTTACTTAAACCCAAAATTATTTTAATAGAATATCCTATTCTCTTCTATCTCAAATATACCTAATAAATATCTATATACAAACCCACAAGATACTGACTTTATTCAATTCAGTTATCTCATTTTGTACTGGAAATCTTTCTTACTCTTATCAGTGTTTTATTAAACATTCCAAATACCCCATCCATACACTGTAATTGATCCAATTCTGTAAATGAAGTGCAAATTTACTTTGAATTGCATTGCAGCTGAATTTGTCCAATATTTGAAAGAGAAAGGAATACTTACATAAGTACTATTTTATCACATTTAAAATTTTATTTGCATGCCAGGCGTGGTGGCGCACGCTTGTAATCCCAGTACTTTGGGAGGCGGAGACCGGAGGATCCGGGTTTACGGCCAGCCTCAGCTCTCTCGCTCTCTCTCTCCCTGTCTCTCTCTCTCTCCCTCTCTCCTTAGTGAGGCCCTCCGCAACTTCATGAGACCCGGTTTCAAAATAAAGTATAAAAAATAGGGCCAGGGGCGTAGCGCAGAGGTAGAACGCCCCTGCGTTCAATTCCCGGTACCGCAAAAAATAATAATAATAAAATTTTATTTGCATATTTATTCATGTCATATATATATATATATATATATATATATATATACATATATAGTCAAAAAGAAAGACAAATGGAGTTTCTGAATAACATTTGTTAATCTACTTAATAAAATGGAGTTATGGTCCATTTTTAAACAAATTATGGGTTAGTGGTTATTGTCCATATCTCCTAATGGCCAAGAAGAAAATATCAAAATATAATACTTTCATCATCATGCCTTCAAATTAAGGAAACTATTAAGCCCTAGGTTCCTATAATATGAAAGTGAAAAGAAAATAAAAACATATAAACCAGCTCAAGGGAGTTTCTGTGGTCTGGGTGTGAAACTTTAAGGTTCAGAAATAAAGAGAATGAAACATATTCTTTTTCCTCTGCTAATCATAGCTGCTGGGGAGGGAAAGCCCTGCATTGGACTGTGAGCAACACAACAGGTCTCTTGTTGTTTCAAAGACTCAGCTTGTTCTTCCTGTGGCTGAAAGAAAGGGACCAGGAGTAGGCTGCTATTTAGCAAGTTGGCCTCGTGATTTTGTTTGTTCATGTGTTGTGATATACAAAAGTAAACTAAAAACTTGACTTTTTTTACACTATATATATAAATGGTATTTACCTGGTGTATATAGCTATCAACTGAATTTTTTGTTTCTAGCTATGTTTTTAATACTTTTATTGGTGTATTTTAGTCTCACATCGTAACGTAGTTCATAGTGACAGTGACATACATGCACACAGCACATGGTGAGTTCCCCCCCGTTCCCTCCCCATTCTTGCCCCTCCCCATACAAAATATGGAGATTGGCTTTGGCCTTCTTACATAATTTAAGAAATAGAAGGTGACTAGGGGGAAAGAGGCCTATGTAAGTGTGGCTTTACTGGGGAAGAAGGGAGGGAGTTAAAAAGGCTGGGAATGAATCAAGACTGTAAGAGATATCTGGGGGTGGGGAATGGAAGACAAAGACCTGGAACTGCTGTGCCATACCAATTATTCAGTTTTTAGTGGCACCTTGTTTTAATTTTTTTTATTTTGTCTTTCAAATAATTCATTTTTATTACCCACATTTTTGATGAAACTCTACCTCATACCTCACCAATGTGTTCAGGGTATTTGGGGGAGAAAAGTTTTCAAAAGAGTGTTCAGAAAGGGAAGAATATATAGGTTCTTTTTTGGGGGGGGGTGATACTGGGATTGAACCCAGAGGTGTTCTAACTCTGAGATACACCCCCAGCCCTTTTTATTTATTTTATTTTACCTTCATTTTGAAACAGGGTCTAGCTGAGTTGCCCAGGCTGGCCTCAAACTTGCAATTCTCTTGTCTCAGCCTCCCAAGTACTGGCGTTACAGGCATGTGCCACTGCACCCGGTAATATACAGGTTCTTAAGAAAGGGTTCCACGGCTCCAGCAGGAACCACAGATGGCGGACCAGGGGACACGCTGGTGATTCCACACGTACTGAGTAGATGGAAAATATAGTCCACCCCATGAGAAATAATATTTTTAAATGTAACCCTTCTAAAAGGCACATTGCTTACCTGATTTCTCCTACTTGGGCATAGATATAGTATTCTTGCTTGCAAGTGTCAGTAGAATTACACAGTTCATGGATTCGATTATCTTTCTGTCTCCAGGTTCATGTGTATGAGTGTACATGTGTGTACAGGGTTTAAAATGAGGACATAAGAAAGAAAAAATTCATCTGATAATTAAACTAGTCTGTAAGATAAAGGTATATATTTCTATGTCTACACACATACACATACACACAAACAGAACTAATTCTTATACACACCCAATATAAAAACAATGCAATGATAATGTGATAAAATTCAGTCCCTACTCACTGAGAGATGGTGGGAAGATAGACGATGTGCTAGTAGAGCAAACAGAAATGATTAGTCATTATGCTTGTATTTTCTTTTTGGCATTGCATTCTTCTAATTCTTGCACTTCACGGCATTACCATTCAGTGGCATCTGCACAGCTTATAGTTTGCACTATAACTATAAATTACAGTTCGACTTTATAGTTGTAAATCCACAGGGTCATTTTAAGAAGAGAATTTATAAACCTTTTTTTCTAGAGTATGACCTTCAAAATGCCAATAACATAGCTCACGGATTAAACGGGATGACTTTTCTCTTTCCCTTTGTTCCTTCAGGACATTTGGGGTCAAACAGTGGTATTTCATGAATTACCCAGTTAGAGAGCATATTTAATTTTTACTTCATTTTATTAAAGTGTTCCTTTTTGGTATGCTCTAAGTTATGTATGTGTGTGTATGTGTATGTGTATGTGTGTGCTCACATTTCTATTACACAAATGAACAACCTTTTGAAATACTACTAAATGAGTTTCTGGTAGTACTAGCACAGGAATATTATCATTTCCTCATTTTTTGCTCATTATATTGTAGGCTGCATGAATATTATAAATTTCACTCTTCTTATTCTCCTCTTTATAAGTTATGATACTTCTATTTAACAAGGTAATTTCTTGAAAAACAAAAACCAAAAAAAAAATCCAACGAAAACACTTATAGAGCTCTATATTTACCCAGTGGTCAACAAACTAATATCAGTAGGCACTCAACAATTATATTCGATATGAATGAAGAGAAGTTAATATTATTGTTCACCATTGATGTTACACACCCCTTACTACCACAGCTGGCTTAAATATAGTAGTTTCTGTTTCATTGAACAATCATTATACAATGTATAGGTCTATAGATTATAAGATTCTTTAATTAATTACTGCTATATTTCTCACATCATTTAAAATTTAAGCTCAAAAATTTCATTAAAATCTATATTGCTGAATTGTATTTATAAGTTGCATTCTGAAAAAATATACTGATAATTTCTTTTCACTGAAGTTTGATTGACAGAATGAGTAGAAAGTCTAACTTCCTTTATGTCTTACAACAATGTACAACGTAACATATGTTACAGCCAACAAAGGTACTAAAGCAAATAGACAAATATGTTTGTTAAAGAGCTAGTTTTAGATTTTCAGCTTATTAAATTCAAATCCTTTTAGAGGAGCCTTTAAAAATTGGTAAAATTTCAAATGGCTTTATCTCTTAGCCTTGCAAAAAAATGAAACCATTTATTTTTCATCTATATTCAGCCAATTCTACATGGAAGTAGAGACTGGCCAGAGAGACCCCATTCTGCATTGGAAGTGATATCATTTACGATTCCATCCAGACGACAGGCAAACTCCCCTGGAAACTTTATTTTTTAAAGAAATAAAAATGAGGCAAGAGGTAGTGAGAGAAGAGAGGCCTAAAACTTTGTTTTTAAATATAATGAAAAATGGGACTGCACAGCAACCAAGCAATATAAATTATGGGTTCAAACCTCTGCCATCTTTCATGTTGGAAAAATTTTAAAAATCGTTATTATTGATGCTGGATATGGATTAAGGAGGGTGTGTTTATTTGATTCCAAATAGATTTATAAAGCTTTCGACGCTGCAGCCTGACCCAAGAACCTTTCCTGAAGTGCCTTTTCTTTGACACAAAAGCAGTGGGCCCGCTTATGTATGCACATGGAAAACAGGCTTTGGTTATAAAACAGAAGAATAGGACTCGACAAGCTAACCCTAAATTATTAGCTCAGCACAGACAAGCGCAGTAGTAGCTATTATCAAATACCGCCCAGCCCACCTTTGTGAGGACTATGATAGTTATGCAGTATCTACACGGCATTTTAACTCCATTACATAAAAATGTGAGCTTGGCATAGTATGCTATTGCAGGCATTATGACAGTATGTCGACTTTTACCTGGAGGAGTGTAATTAAATGCAATGTTCAAATGAATGGTTTGCTATGACATGTATTATCCTCCTGTGCTGGCTCACAAGCAGCTCTGCTCTGTGCTGCACCTTAACCTACCTTCACCATGCATTAAATTCCATCAAACTTATTGAAACAATTGAATTGAAATGTACTGCTTGCTTCAATCAACTTTCTCTTAGAAAACTTAGAATTTTTTATGCAGTTTCTCACTTTTCCTAGGTGATATACAAGACGTTAAAAAAATACTAGAAGAAACAGCTAATTGATTACTGCAGGTCATTGTATGTGTTTGAAGCCACAGCAATTTTACATCTGCACAGCTACTACTTTGAGAGCTAGGTTGGGAACATGAATTTGCATGTCTTCCAACAGCATGACGACATCTATAATTCCTTAATAGTTTGGCTAAGATCAATGCTGGATGTATAGCACACAATTAATCTCATACAATGAAAGAACATTGGCATTTCTAGGTCAACCTAGGCAAATGACTTTCTGGCATTATTTGGTGTGCAGTTAACGATTGAACTATAGGTGTTATAATTCCATTTATTAATAAGGTAGCCACTGATTCCATACACTTGGGGATGAAGAGTAATCACTAAATCATCAAAGAGAAAAGTGAACACATATTGGAACTACTCAGAAAGCCAGTCAATTTATGAGCATGTGTAAATCCTATGTGGGTGTTTAATATTATAGGTAGTCAGTAATATCAATAAAATAAATCACAACTTAGAATCACAAAATTTTTTGGAGTTCAGTATTTTTAACGAAGTTCTCAAAGACTGTAATATATTTGTGAAAAGTTATTTAAAAGGCTGGGTGTGGTGGCACATACCTGTAACCCCTGTACTTGGGAGGCTGAGACAGGAGGGTTGCAGATTTGAGGCCATCCTGAGTCCCAGAAAAGTTATTTAAAGTTAATTTCTATAAAGTATGTCTTTTATAATAACATTTGCCATTTGAACATTATGAATTTAGGAAAGTAAAACATGAATTATGACTTTGCTTGTAATAAAAGCTTGGATTTTTAGCAGAAAGAAGGAAATTACAGTGCTAAATCTATTCTTTTGGTATAAATAATTTGATTATAATTCACATATAGCCAAGCAAAATAACAATACAAGGTAAAAAAAGCTTTACTTTTAAATTTTAGGTATTTTTATTTAAAATTTATTGAAATTCCCCATATTCTTATAGAATTTATTATATTAAAAAATAAACTTGTGGTCAAATATCTGGTTAAATATTGCTGTCATCATTTATTTTCTCTAAGTTTTATGCATTTATTATATTTCATAAATACTCAGAATCTCTTCCTGCTGGAAGGTTATATAGTTCATGTAGTGAAACCCAAGTACAGCCATCTGACAAGCTTTGTGCAGTAACATGTGAGTGGAAGCGACGTGCTCCCCTTGTCCCTGTGATATGACATCTGTCATTGTTCCACGTGGAAAATACTCATCTGTGATTGTGAATGGAGGAAATGTGGATCAGAACCAGACTTGAGCTGAGATTCTCATTGTCAAGGTCTTTTACCTGTTGGTTAGATTTAAATTTATCCCTAAGATGTGTGTGTGTGTGTGTGTGTGTGTGTGTGTGTGTGTGTGTGTGTGTTTGAGGCTACCGTTAATGAAATTGTTTCCCAGATTTCTTTTTCAGTGGATTTGTTGTTGGTGTATAGAAAAGCTATTGGTTTTTGTAAGTTGATTTTGTATCTAGCTACTTCGATGAACTTGTTCACCAACTCTAGAAGACTTCTGGTAGAGTGTTTTGGATCTTCTAAATATAGCTTGACATCTTTTTTTTCATGATTGGTATAGGAATTACAATGTACAACCTTAACTTCCCTAATTTTTAAATAATTTACAAATTTGTATAAAATATCAAATCTTGCAAATTTCATACCCACCTCTTCTTTACATTAAAGTTTTGTCCCATTAAATTTATATACAAATAAACCTAAAGACATATATATATATAGATATAGATATATGTATACGTATACAACTTTATACATAATTTTTCATCTATCCAGATATTTGCTACTTTAGATGTTCCTCCTTTTCTGGGAACACAGTCTTTCTTCTGCTATCATTTTCTTATCATTTTTTTTCTTGATAGGACTGGTCTCTATTTTCTTTTATCTTGAAATAGTCTTATTTCACCTTCATTATTGAAGGATTTTTTCGTTGGCTACAGAATTCTGGGTTGATAGTTTGTTTTTGTTTTGTTTTGTTTCCACATTTTAAGGATATTACTGTATTTTCTTGTTTTCCTGGATTCTGGAGATAAGTCAGCTATTAGTAGAAATGGTGTTTTTGTGTAATGTGTTCATGTTCTCTTGTTGTTTCTGAGATGTACTCTTTTGCTTTGGCGTTTATCTTTCACTATGATGCGTCTCACTTTCCTTTCCTTTTTTCAACTGGATTTCCATCAAGTACCTTATATGTACAAAAGTATGTCCATCATCAAAATTGGGAAATATTAAACCCTATTTTTTAAATGTTTTCCCCTCCATTCTCTCCTTCTAGTGTTCCAATTGCACATATGTTGGACTAATTCAGTTCATTTAACAAGTTCCCAAGTCTCTGTTTTTCTTTTTAAAGCTACTTTTTGTCTTTCAACATAGATAACTTTTTTATTTATCATGAAATTCATTAAATACCTTTCTTATATCTACTTATATCTATTAAGCCCATTCAAGGAAATATCTTTATCTCATAAAATGTATTCTTCAGGTCTAGAATTACCTGTTCATTTTCTTTTATTTTTTCCATTTCTTCATTTGGCACACCTACTCTGTAACAAAACCAGTTTTGAGGATGAAGTAAAGCACCAGTAAAAAATACAATAGAAACTTTGAGACAAAAGAAAATGTCCTATTTCATAAAGGCCATGATATAACATTTGTGGACATTTTTGCCATGCATTTGGCTGAGAACTTTAGAACAATTTGGATGTATTATTAAAATGTTATGGAAATGCTATGGTGCTTTGGTTACTATGTAATCAAATAATTCACTAATGTAACTATTGTTAGTACTTGGCAAAGGTCCATACTATGAGCTTATGTTCAATTATCTAGCTCCTAAAGAATCTTAATTGAAAACGAACTTTGGGGAGTGTTCCATAGATATATTTAATGCCATCATGAATTACTGAAGTAATTTTACTGCTTCCTTAGCATTAAGAAAACCCAGAGAAGTATAACCATAAAAGGTAGAAAAGTGTTTATGTAAGTGGCTAATTGATCTACACATAATGAAACCTCATTTAGAAATAGAAATATTTTAAAGCAAAAAAATAGAGTATAGCAATATTTTAGGTGCTTCCTGGAAAACAAGAACAGATAAAATTAGGGTGACATATATTTATTGTTATTTGAGGAATTTTAACATGTGAAATACTTTAATAATAATAAAATAAAGCCATTACTTGGTTTAACACAGAAACAATCTTGACAAAATGTTAGATATGCTAATACTGTTTTAGAATAATATATACTAATGTAAACCCACATTCATGGGGATATATAGAACATTGCATATAGATAGCATTGTAGCTATTGAACGATCTCACTTTCCCCATCCTAGAAGTGAAATGCAACACCTTTTTGAAGATTCATGGGATATTTCAAAGTTCATTGGCTAAACCCCCTAAATATTCCTCATGTGGAAGAATTTATCAATATGCAGTATCTGATTATATAATCTGGAAGGTTCACAACATATTAGAAATAGGGTATTTGGAGAAAATGGGATTCTAAAGTTAATTTCTTATTTCTTCAACTAATGGCAGCTCAAAATTTCAAGAGTATAAGCAGATATACCATGATATAATCATATCTCAAAAACAAAAATGAATGCAATTGAAATGAAAGGTATTATGTCAAACTAGTTCCCAATTATGTCCTACTGAAATTTTATTTTTTTGTAAAAGATTAGGTTTTATTTTCATTTTCTTTGTTTCACTCAACTACCACAGATTTCCAACTTTCCTTTTTTGATCTCTTGGCTACAATGCAATAAAGAAGGTTTCTCATTTTCCCATTAGTACAAAATAAAGTATAATAATCAGTACGATAATAATAAAAATATACTAGATCTTTTCCACAGTAAAAGATTAAAATTTATCTCAAGAAGATTAGTACTCTATTGCCAAAAATTGAATCTGTGTTCATGAAGGAAGCAATTGACTAGTTGCTCCCATTAACTTGGAAGATCAGACAATGGTAGTTAAATTTATAGCTCTTTCCCATCATTCAGCTGGTTTTGGAAAAAAACTGAACCTCTCTCCACTGTTTTCTTTATTGACTAACACTGCAATGGTTTCAATACAAATCTTCCTTTCCCTTTCTCTTCAAGTTTTCATTCAGCATGGGCAAGCTGTCATGTCAGTAGGCATCTCTAAACTTAGTTCCTCACTGGTTAACAGTCTCAGAAGAAAGAGAAAGACTTTCTTTTATAATTGGAAAATTCATGAAGAACTCTGCTTTCTTCTGTTGGTCTGCCCAACGTTCTAACATAAATTGAGGCTGTGTTCGAATCATGGCCTGCTAAAGCCTCAGTCATGAGCTTAACATTATAAAAGGAGAGAAAGATTGAATAGTGTTAGCACCACCAATGGGAAATAGAGTGGATTTCAAAAGGAAAGGGAAATTCTGCTACCAAAGGAGGGGTGGGAATGCATGGACAACCAAATAGATTTCCATCATAAAATTAGGAAAATTAAAATAGAACTATTTTCTTAAAAACAAACACAAATTTTAAATTCTAAAATTAGAAAAGCGAATCATATGTATGTGTGTGTGTGTGTGTGTGTGTGTGTGTGTGTTGGGGATTAGAGGCACTCTACCTCTGAGCTATACCTCCAGCCCTTTTTAATTTTATTTTTAGAAACATGGTCTTGCTAAGTTGCTGAGACTGTCCACAAATCTGTGATCATTCTGTCTCAGCCTCCCAAGTACGGGAATTGCAGGTATGCACCACCATGCCCAGCTCTTAAAGCAAAATTAAAAGAGTATACATACATATATATATATATATATATATATATATATACATACATATTATATGGCTTTGAGATTATGACATTTTTGCAAATAAGTACTGTGTTCTTTCAAGGTCCTTTGCTGAGCAATATTTTAGCCTTTATTTTACTCCAAAATCTCATATCCTCTTACATAGGATAATACTTTTAAATGACAAGACAGAATCATATTTTCATAACTAGACAATCAAATTATTTAAAGGCTTATCAGTTTTGCTAAGACATTTAACAGTAGAAAATATATTAACATAAATCAAAATAAGTCAGTAAAATATGACTTGATATACACTGATATTTTTTAATCTCACACTTAAAATTGTATTTTTAAATTATATGAGGCCGGGTTTGGTGATGCACGCTTGTAATCCCAGTACTTTGGGAGGAGGAGACCTGAGGATCCGGATTCGCGGCCAGCCTCAGCACTCTCTCTCGCTCTCTCTCTCTCTCTCTCTCTGTCTCTCTCTCTCCTTAGTGAGGCCCTCCGCAACTTCGTGAGACCCGGTTTCAAAATAAAGTATAAAAAAATAGGACCGGGGGCATAGCACGTACTGCAAAAAAAAAAAATTATATGAAAATAGCAATACTAGTCAGTACCGGTTAAGGAAAGCTACGGTAGTACATGACTTCTAAATTTCAGTATCTTAGCCTCCGCCATATGTTTGTGTTTTTTTTTTTTTTGCTCCCATAAAGTATGCTGGTTTCCCACACCATTCTGCAGAGAAACATTTTTACGGGTTGATTTAGCATTTGAAACTGCTTCAGTATTATAGAAACCCCATAAAAGTATGTGATTTATCTATTACCATTACAGAGAGAGCTAGAGAGAAGAGGCCTGGAATGGGGTTACTCTGCTCACTTGACAATTTACTCACAGCTAATTATCCACACCAGTCCCTGTGCATACTGAAGGTGAAGGAGATCATAATTCTATTTTCTATTGCCTGAAAGATTAAAGGAACCAGACTTTTTAAAACTGATTTACATAAATAGCATATATATATATATATATATACTTTAAACTGATTTACATAAGAAGTGTATATATATGTTTATATGTATGTTTGTGTGTATGTTTCTATCTATACTTTTACCCATATGTGTGTACTGTGTGTGTGTATTTATACATAAACCACTTTAAAATTTATTCTCACTGGTGCAATATTAATAACATGTCTGTTAAATTCAATAATACATGTTTTTACACCTATTATCAGTTAATGTTGTCCTAAATGTCCTGGTTTATATCACTTTTTTAAACAAAATGAAATTTTAAAATTTAGTATTTAAAAGGTAGAGGCTTACTAGTATTTTGTAAAATATTGATTTGAATCATTGGAAATAAAAGGCAGGCAAGTTTTTAAAACTGCAAGAAATAATTAATATTCATTAACTGGAGGATTTAAAAATTAAGAAGTGTTATATCAATCATTTTCCTGTGTGAAAACTATAGCCAGGAGAAAACATTTTAAAACAAAAGATAGCATTTTTTGTGGCAACTTAATTAAAAAAATATTTAATATTGAGAAATAAATTTTAAAAGGTAAATAAATATAAAAATGTTGTAATGTAGTAGAGTATAAAAATTGTGAATTATGAGCATAAGATAATTATATTTTAAAAAATCAGCCAGGCATGGTGGCACATGCCTGTAATCCCAGTACTTGGGAGGCTGAGACAGAAGTACTGGAGGTTTGAGGCCAGTCTCAGCAACTTAGCAAGACCCTGTCTCAAAATAAAAAATAAAAAGCGCTGGGGGTGCAGATCACAGGTAGAATGCCCTGGGTTCAAACTCTAGCACCAAAATATTAAAATATAAAAGGAATCATCTTAGACGTTAAGCATAAAAATAACCAGGAAACTTTGAAGATTTTGAATGTTTAGAAAAGACTTGATATCATTCGCAGGAAGGAAACCTTTTGGGCATGTCTATGCCCTAACAAGAAAACACCAATTTTTAATATATTGGCTACAATGACCGTAACAAGGGGCACTACTGTTGGAAACGATATTTAAGTCAAAGTTTTGTTCACAGCCAGTCTCAGGACATCTGTTGTAGAGTGCTCAGCCCCTTAAAGAACAAGTGAAAGAGATGAACATAAACAACAACAACAAAACAAACAAACTACCAGAACCCATAGAGGGAACTTAAAATTTATTTCAGAGCCAAACACAAAGTTGGAAGCTTCACATAGTTTCTGGAAAGGGTCAGAGGGAAATTCCTTTTTGCTGCTTAAATGAATTATGACCAGGACTCAGGAGGCCTGAAGCAAATCCAAGTGGAGTGGGCTGCTTCTAACTCCTGGAGAAGTGGGGACAGAGAACCAGGGCTGGTTGGATCCTTCCTTGATCTTTGTCCAAATCTCTTGTACTTCTAAATTCTAACATGGATCATGCTGACCCACAGATAACACTGTGCACTTTAGAAATATAAGTGCATGCCATATTTGGTTAGATATTGCAGTCCTTTAATCTCAGTGGCCTGTTACAGAAGAAAACAGGGAAAAATCCTATTTGCCTGGTCAGAAATTGAGTCTGATATTCATGAACTCTTATTTAAACCTGCTTAAATTATCTATGAATAGTGCTTAAGAGCATCTTGCTGCTACATAGATGTGTGAAGAGGAGAGAAAGTTGGGGGGTTAACAGGTAGGGAGGGAGAGCTGGGGAGAAGGGAGAGACAGAGCTGATAGACACAGGGGGATGGAGAACTTGAACTTGTACCACTACTACTTGTGCTCTGTAACTTGAAGCAAGTCCAAGACTAGAAGTCAGAATTAGGTTCTAGTCACCATTCTCCTGCTCTACTCTGTGGTCTCAGGAAGAGCATGCATACCATCTCCAGCTTCGATTTTCTCCCATCACCCAAAAAGAGACAACATTCAAAACATGTGAACGTGCTTGCTGTCTTACATTTTCCATAAAAACAAAGCTTTTCATAAACACACACAGTATGTGTGTGTTTGTGTGTGTGTGTGTGTGTTTGTGTGTTACTGGGGACTGAACCCAGAGCATTCTACCTCTATCTATAACCCCCAGATCTATCTTTCTTATTTGTTTATTTATTTATTTATTTATTTATTTATATTTATTTATTTTGAATCAGGGTCTTGCTAAGTTACCCAGGGCCTTAGCTAAGTTGCTGAGGCTGGTCTAGAACCTGCGATCCTCCTGTCACAGCCTCCAGAGTACTGGGATTACAGGCCTGTACCACCATGCCTGGCTCTAGAGTTATCATCAAATGTTTATTAAATTCAACCAATGCTGGCCTTACTGGCTAGTAATGGCGATATGACTACTAATAAACCCTAGCTGGGCTAGTCACTTACAAGTTGTGTCTAATCTTAAAGAATCAAACTTTAATGAAAGCCTGGCTCTGATTATTTAGCTAAACAAGTTAAAACATTTCCCTTTTACTCAAATGGCTGCGATGGGAGATTAGGGATGATTAAAAGAAAAAGGATAGTCTTAGATCCATTTAAAAGCCACCATATTAGTGTTTGACAAAACAAGTATTTTCATGTACTCTCATTAAATCAGTAAGTCAGTTTACAGACTGTTATTGGAGTTGGTTTTCTCTCACTTTTTTATCTCACCTTCTGAGTGGTCTTAGGACTTTTATTTTTTATTTATTTTTAACATAGTTTTATTGGTGAATTGCAATTATATATATATCATAGTGAGGTTCAAAGTGATACAAGCATGCATGCACACAACACTTGGTGTGATTCCCTCCACATCCAACTCCACTCCTCCCATTTCATGTTGGTGAGATTGGTAATGATACCTTCATATACAGACATTATTTAAACTGTTTCCTTCATCAAGCCTCCCCTCCCTCCTCTCTCTCCCTTCCCCTTCCACTCTTCTACAGGTCTTTCTCCTCATTTATCTGAAGTCCCTTTTGTTTCCTATGTTATCTCTGGCATCTACATATGGGGGAAAACATATGACCCTTTACTTTCTGAGTCTGGCAAATCTCATTTAGCATGCTATTCTCTAGTTCCATCCCATTTCCTGCAAATGACATCATTTTGTGCTCCTTTATGCCTGAGTAAAATGAACTGAACCTCAGCTTCTTTGTCTGCATTTTGAATCTGTTGGCTTCAATACCTCTTGCTTTACTGTTCTATGATTCTCTCACTCATGTATTTTGAATGGCTAAACTTGAACCCATGGCATAGGGAGAAGCATGGAGGGGCAGTAGATCAACAACCCAAAGGAAGTCACTGTTTTTGTTAATTAATGTGCATATGCAGACATAATTGTCAATTCTATTAGAGGCAAATCTAATCTCTATAGATGGGAAGCAGACTAGTATTTGCATATTTGCATACAGCACAGTGTGGGGACAAAGGATTGAATAGAGTCGGGCATGGTGGCACATGCTTGTAATCCCAGTACTTGGGAGGCTGAGACAGGAGGATCTTAGGTTCCCGGCCAGTCTCAGCTACTTAGTAAGGCCATCTGCACTTAGTGAGACCCTGTTTCCAAATAAAATAATAAAATAGGTCTGGGGGTATAACTCGGAGGTAGAATGCCCCTGGGTTCCATCCTCATTGCTGTTGTTGCATTATCTTTAAAAATTTATTCTTTTATCATATGGTTATTAATATAAATAAAAAAGGAAGTCAGTATCTTCACTAATGATCAAAGTTGCTTATTCCTCTATAACTCATTCTCAATATACTTATCAGTTCCCTCAAGTTCTGATTTAAATATTATTTGATATTTGCTCTTAAGGTCAAAATTACATAATGAGTAAATTATTAAGAAAGAATATGAGTCATTTTATCATCTTTGCCATCCCTATATGTCTATTAAAAACAATAATTTAAATATAGGAAAACCAGAATAAGTGCCAAGTATATTATTGTTTTAGGTATTCAATAAATGTTTCTTAAATGAATGGACAAATATCCCTGCCTGAGTTATGGCCCCATCCCTGCTTTACTTCACAAAAGAGAGTAATAAAATTTTAAAAAAATTTCATGTAACAATACTGGAGCAAAAATCCCTACCAGTACCCTATTACTAAAGGGAGATCTGATCTACAGGAAAAATTTTCTATAAATATATCTTGATATACCATATATGTAATTGTTAATAATCATGTAACTCCAGAATGTGCTTCTGTTAGACTTTGTGTTTTCTATGATGTCTTAACCACAAGCCATTCCTTGGTGTTTATTTTATCTACACGGTGCTTTTGCAGAACTTCGATTCCTTTCTTGCTCTTCCATCCAGGCCCCTCTCTTAATAGTTGTCTCCTCAAGTTACATTGGAATCTGGGAATTCCCTTATAATCTTTCAAAAATACCCTCAAATTTCCTGCTAACCTATAAAAGTGAATGATGGCATCTTCTCTATTGGAGAATTTATGGTCAAGCAGAGACATTTAGTTATGTATGATTGCCAAACATTAAAGTCTGCTGTTGATCCCAACGACTTTTGTGTCTCCTGTTTTCACACTAATCATTCAGCTCATAGCTATTCAGCATTAAGCCCTGTACCAAAGCCCTCAAGGAGAAATGTTTTCCTGTGGTTTCTAAGAGGGAAGAGCAAATCTTGGTTTACGGAGATCAAGAAGTATATTGACAATGTTAATTCCAACTCTAGCTTAACTCCTTTTTAAATGAGATTTAGCTTTAAATTCTAAATCTCTCACAGACATAAATGGAGAGTTCAGAGTAATAGTAATTATGAAAATTGCATCATCACAAATTGAATGCCTATCTATAAGTATCAGTCTACTATTGTAATGTTAGGATTTTATTTCATCCCATCTAAAATTGAACCAGATGCAAGACTTAAATACAAAGTGAGCAGCCATTTAAAATCATATTTTTATAATCCATATGCCTAATATATAAAAAAAGTTTTAATATTGAGAGCTAAGATTCATTGAGTGTTTTTTATCTTATAGGCACTATTATTGTTTCACATTCAATATTAACAGTAATCCCACAAATTAGATAGTACTGGGAACTCCACTAAACTTCAGAGAAATCCAAATAAATCAAAGTTGCCTATTATGTAACTAGAATGAAGAAGTTAAGACTTTGTGTGTATGTGGTACTGGGGATTGAACCCATAGACATTATAACTAAGAGCTACATTCCTAGTCCTTTAGTTTTAATTTTAATTTGTTTTACTTTTTTTTTAATTTTCACTATTTCTTATCTTTATTTTTAATACAATTTAATTAAATGGGGGGCGGCTGGGGATTAAACTCAGGGGCATTCTACCTGTGAGCTACATCTCAGCTCATTTTATTTTTTATTTATTTATTTATTTATTTTTAAATTTTTATTAGTTCATTGCAAACATACATCTTGAAGGATTTCAGAGTGGTAGACATATACATGCACTCATTGGTCAATTAGCCCTCCCCAATTCCCACCCCCCGCTGAAACAAGATCTCACTAAATTAGCCTTGAACCTAGGATTCTTTTGTCTCAGCCTCCCAAGTATTGGGATTACGGGTATTGCTCCACCATGCCCAGTGGAGCTGAGATTTTTTTTTAACCCCAAACTATCCTGGTTCAGGGCCCTTGCTTTTAACCATTGTATTATACAGCTCAACGTAATGCTAAAGACTCTAAATCATTTGCTTGCTTGTTTATTTATTTATTTACTCATTTATTTTTGAGACATAGAAATTTATTTAGGAAAGCAGGGAATACACATTCAGGGGAGAATATGGGCCACTCCAAAAGTGAGAGAAGCCCTTTGGGAGTGTAGGACTCTTCCTTTATAAGGGACTTCCATGAAGAGTGGGTAGAAGGGATGTGAGCATGACCTCAGTCTTGTAGTTACCGAGTGATTTAGGGTGTTCCTAGTATTGACCTGCATTGCCTTAACAGCAGGTATCCCCTTAAACTATTAAAGGAAAACCAGCAAAGTCAAGGAGATTGCTTTCTTGGCTAGGTGCCCAAGGAGGTTCCTCTTTTTGTATAATCTTTTGCTTTGATAAACAGACACTTCCCTAAGGATGATCAACAGTGCTCAGGGCCACTTATAAATTCCTTGGAGACCTTTTGGTCTAATACGCCTCTTCCATATTAAACTTACATTTTCCTTGTTCTCCTTTGTGTCTTCTTTCTACCTATTTATTTTATTTCTTCTATCCTACATCATCCCACCTTCCTCGACTTTGATCCCTTAATCTTAAGGGTTGCTGAAGGACAAATTTCCATCTTTTACAGCTGCTTGTGGCTGTCAAGCGGTGTTGTCCCTGCCTGTCCAGGCATCAAAATTCTTGTTCTAACTGATCTAAAGGAGACAGAGAGAAACTGGCCTCTGTGGATGAGATAGGTGCTTTACAGTCAGTTCATAAATTAAGAACACAGTCCCAGGAACATGAGGATCAACAGGTGTTTCTTTTCTTTTATGAGCCTGAAGGTTTTGCTAGGCCCACACAAAACGTACACCTATGTTGCACAGTTCCAGTGTCCCTCAGGCTTTCAACCAGCTATGATGTGACTCCGTCTTTAGTCGCAGAGCATTGTTCTGCCAGCCAGTCTTCTGAGACACAGCTCTGAGCAGAGGTGCTGCAGTGCTGCTCAGGCCTCTGGGTCAAGTGCCCTCTCCTCCTCTTCAGTGCTGTCATGACTCAGCCTCAGGGCTACTCTAGAACTACATCATCAATGTTGTGCCTAGTCTCTGTCCCAAGTTTATCTCCGGGCCACAGCATTGCTTCCCAAGAAAATTGCGGAGAACCTTGGAGCCAAAAGAATACGTTCCTTAACCTGCCCATAACCTAAATTCTGAAATTGCTCCACTTCTAAAATTATAACCCCCAATATGCCAATATGCTAATAAATCTTCCTATCCTTTCACTCTGGATCATTCTTACTTCTAGTACACCTTCTTCTTGCCCCTATCTAGATGTCTTGTCTCTCCTCTCACCACATTTCCAGAATAAATTGCCAGTGCTCTTTCAGTTTTGCTTCTTACCATGCCCCTCCCAGTCACACTTTACATCTTTTTACTATAGTGACTCTCACACCACTAACCCTATGGGCTGCCTCTATGTGCCTGACTAATCTGTTTTTAAATCTCCTATGACTAGGTAAAGCCAATGACTCTCTTCATGCCAGCTTCCAGCTCTAGTTTAGAGCATCAAACAGAGGTGGGGGTCGACTGCACTACAGTCCATGATCCCAGCTTTTGGTCAGTGCTTCCATATTGTACAGACACTTCTACAAATGCAATCAGCTCTTCCTGCTGTCCATACCTGCCTAAGACAAGAACAGTTGATGTCACAAGCTACTGGGGATCCGAAACAGGGACCATCACTCAGCACATCTAAATCCATAATCCACTACTTGGCATGAAAACTCATATTCTCTCCTCTTGTCCCTTTCATGATAAAATATGACAGTACTATTAATTAACTGTTGTGAAAAATCTGGTGCTAGCCTCTCCTTTTCTTTATTTTGTCAGTCACTGAGCCTATTGATTTTTGTATTTTTATTATTATTATTATTATCATCATCATCTCTCTCACTCTCCTCCCTTTTCTAATTTTAATTCTGGCCATATATAAATTACAGAAATTGCTTCCTGCCTGGTTTCAGGGACTCTGGCCATCCTTGCCCTGCTATCTGAGAAATATTTTTAAAATGTAAACAGAGCCTACTGTGGACTGTGCACAATCACTCATTGCCCATCTCCACTGTCCACTTCCACTACAAAAAGATCAAACCTATATTATCATTCAAGCCCCCCCCCAATCTCCAGGTACTTCTCATCATGGACAATTCATTTGAGGCAGCCTGATTTTTTTAAGCACTGCCAAAGAAATAGTGCTAATCTATAAATTTTTTTGCCAAAAATACAAATTTAAGTTTCTGTAATTATGTAAATTTTTCTATCACTAGCCAAAGTGGACACATTAAGGTCTTCTAGAATTTTTCTTAGCTCATGCACTATTTGTGAACACTTGCCAGAGAAGGTCTATAGGAACCCTTTGGGACGATTGGATTTAATTATGCTGCGAAGAAGCCTACTTACTATCAGGTGCAAAAGAAGAAATTGAAATTGTAAATGAAAAATAAAATATGTGTTGGAAGCCAGGAATGGTGGCACATGCCTGTAATCTCAGTACATGGGAGGATAAGATAGGAGAATCTCAGGTTTGAGATCAGTGCTTGGTATTTTAGTGAGACTCTGTTTCAAAATAAAAAATATAATAGGGCTGTCACTGTAGCTAAGAGGCAGAATACCCCTAGGTTCAGACCTACTCAGAAAGATAAAGAAACTTGCCACGTATACACAGCTAGAAAGCAAAACAGCCAGACCTAAATCCTCAACAGTGACTCCAGTTTCTTTCTGTGTATTTATTCGCTCTATAACCCTGCCTCTTCAAAAGAGAACATAAAAGCTGGGCGTGGTGGTGCATACTTGTAATCCCAGTACTTGGGAGGCTGAGACAGGAGGATCTCAGGTTCATGTCTAGCCTCAGTTATTTAGTGAGGCCCAATGCAACTTAGTGAGACCCTGTTTCAAAATAAAGAATAAAAAAGAGGACTGGGGGTGTAGATCGGTGGTAGAATGCCCCTGGGTTACATCCCCAACACCACAAAAACAAAACAAAACAAAAGAGAACATAATGTATAGAGTATTCTAAAAAGTTATATGCATGTACTAGGTATTTGGCATTCAAACAGCAAATGAGATTTCCCAGAATACAACTCCCTGCTATATCAATAACAGATTTGATACAATCACCAGAAATTCCAAGCCAAGAAACTCAGCCCTGGAGGTCAGGCCAGACTGGTGACTAGCCAAGAAATGTGCCAAAGAATGTTCAGGGGCAGAGTGCAACCAGTTTATATTCAGAGGACTGAAGGGGTAGGAGCAAAGTGTGGTTGCAGGTCGGGGCATGGAACTCAGAGGTCAGAGCAGGGCAGGAAGCGCAGGAGAAAATTCCATCCAAGTAAATAATCATCAGATGCTCTGCTCCGTTTTTAAGTTGCCAAAATTAAGAAGGTAGGCGTGAATTTACTCAGGACTGTAGAAAAGAGGTTTCTGGGACTGGAAAAATTTGTAGGTTTACTCAGCTGCATTATTGGGGGATCATTAGTTAATTCCTAAGCAAAGACTCTTGGCTTGGGATGATGCTTTCTGGATGGGGTCAGGGGAGACTGTCAGACAGAACAGCTCCCCAGAATGAGGCCGGGATAAAATGGACAGCAATGAAGGTAGAAGGTAAAGGCTTCATTGCTCACGGGATTTACCAATATCCTAGTGAGGGTCTAGGACAAACTGGCAAAGCTCTGCTCCTTAGAAGCTACGAGATCTTGCCAGGCATGGCGGTGTACATCTGTAATCCCAGTACATGGGAGGTTGAGACAGGAGGATTGCAGGTTCAAGAATAACCTCAGCAACATAGCGAGCCTATCAGCAATTTAGGGAGACCCTGTCTGAAAATTTAAAAAATAAATAAGTAAAATGATGCTGGGGTGTAGCTCAGAAGTAGAATGCCCCTGGGATGAAGAAAAAAAAAAGCTATGCGATCTAAGCAAGTACACTTATTTTCCAAGTATTTATAATCATTATTTGATAGAAATCTAATACTCTCCTCTCTACACATTTTTATAAGCATTTTAAGCTAGAAAAGATGAACTATGCTGATCGGTTTAGAGAAAATTTAGAAGTTAGCATCCTGTTAAGTTCTTTCCATCTCTTTGTTAGGAGGAATCTGAAGTCTATTTCTTCAAAAAGTAGAACAAGTTTGTCAACTGAATTAAATCTGCTTAATGAGAAGAAGAGTAGATTAACTAAAACTTCACTGGCATTGTTTAATCTTGGACAGATGTTGTTCATTTGAGAATTAGTTCCTTTTTAATATGAATAACCTCTGATTTGCAGACACAGCTCATATGCCTGCCATCAGTATGGGTTTGTGTAGAGTCTGTTGTCAAAAAATCTTCAAGTTAGTGAGTTTCTCTTTTCCTGAAGGCTAAGGGATAGAATCAGAGAGGTGGAGAAAGTCACCACATGGTAATGAATATTGGGGCACCGGAGCCAAGTCTCCATATAGACACTCAGCTTTCCTGAGAGCTTACATTATGTATAAGCATGTGTTGGAACAGTTCTCAAATTCCATAGCTAACCTGAGTTGAATATAGGCTCATGGGAGGATCTAGGAGCGCACAGTTCAGTGGAAGGTCAACGAGGTCAGAGGAGCCAAAATAATTCTGCCTCATCCTTGATCCTCAACCACAGGAAGATGATGATAAGAAGGACTGAAGACGTAACCAGAGGCAGCTACCTGGATCCATGTGATGGGAAACATTCATTTCCACTGAAATGTCCTCACCAATGCCACTGGGAAAAGCAATGCAATGGTGTTTATGCAATTGTTCTATGATCTCTAAAAGGGATCACTAGGGGAATCAAACAATAATCATCTGCCATGGTGTCTTGCGGATTTAACTTCAGACGTGCAGCATCAGAACCTCCTGGAGAACTTGATCCTCACTGGAGAATGAACCAGCTCTGATAGTGCAGCCCATAAGCTTCGTGTTCAATTCTTGTTGGCTCCTGCCAAAGCTTTCTAGCCCCCTGAAAATCACTCACTTGGTTGCACATATGTGAGAGCCTTGTGATCTCAGATCCGTTTTACTCCCCCCATTCTTCCTACAGATGTGGGTGCCTCCCTTTCCCTGCATTAGATCTCTTCCTTTTCAAAGTGCATGCAAAGGCTCTGCTTCCCAGATAGAATGGAAACTAAGATGGTCACATAGAAAGGAATAAAAATAAAAATATTACTTGTCTTTTATTATTATTGCTGAGAGCTGAACCTCTTCATACTCTTTATAAAGGTTGATATCCAAAGTGTACCAAGGTGTTAATTGATCAAGATAAACCATTAAAGTATGGCAGGAAACTGCAAGAAAACTGATTTACAAATACTCTCAATTTTTGTTAAATTCTGAAAAAATAAATGGATGTCAACATTTATATGTATAAGCTAATAAAAATATCACAACTAATATTCTAAAAGCTACCAACAAGCCTGAGAAACCAAACTTCAGAAGTACTCCTGAAGTTTCATTATTCTCAAATTCATCCCCTTCACTGTGGCTTTCTGTTCCTCCCTCAAACTGTGTAATGATAACACAACTGAATTTTTGTTTTTCATATTTTTACTCCTTTTGCAAGTGGCTCTTTGTTAAGCCACATAATGCTTGTGAGATTTGGCTACACTGGTAACTTGTAGCTTTGGTTCATCCTTTTTTGCTGAAAAGGTAACACACTATATTAATTTCATATTCCTTTCAATGCATGTTACAGTTCTGATTCTTTTTCTTCATTGTTTCATTTTTTTGTCTCACTTTGTTTTGCTAGTACAAACAATGTCACTGTTGTAAGCCTTCAGCATTCATTTAAGTAACTTCTGGCAAACATGCGTCAGTCAATGTTTCTCTAGGATATAGTCCCAGGAGTGGGATTATGAATTGTGGGTTTTCACATGCTCTGCTTTGCTAGATAATGCCAAATGAGTTTGAAAAATGTGTGTGCACGTGTTCTCTCTCTCTCTCTCTCTCTCTCTCTCTCTCTCTCTCTCTCCCTCTTCTGTATGGGTTCCCGTTATTCTACATCCTTGCCAAAACTTTGTGTTTTGGAACTTGTTAAATTTTGCCAATCTGGTGGGTGTTAAATGGCATCACATTGTGGTTTTAACTGGAATTTCCCTGATTACAAAAGAGGTTGAAATCTTGTCTTAAAACTAGGAGCCATTCATTGAAATGACCATTTATGCATATTACCAATCATTATGGTTGAGTTACATGTCTTTTTCAAATTGATTTGTGATTTTTAGTATATTCTGGATAGTAATTCTTTGTTAACCATTTATTTGTTGGCACAGTCTACACTATCTCTTTCCACATCCCTTAAGTTATGCTATTTACTGATACATAGAAATGGCTCTTTTTGCCTTGTCTTTTTTGTTCCTTTCAAAAGAAATCTTTAATAGCACAAAGACATAAAATTTCTTCTAATTTAATTTAAAAAGTTTTATAAGTTTGTCTTAAATTCACATTATAAATGTTAAAATAAGCAGTAGGTATAAAATTAACTTAAAAGTTTTAAACACAATAAGATTATGAATCATGTATTTAGACTTCCTATGTTATTGCTGATTTTGAGATTTTTAAGAGAAGAAATAAGAAATTAAATGGATCCTGGAAGCCATGTTACCAATCTTATTGTTATATTTAAGGTAGAACCAATCTGCTAATAAAACACTGGCAATAATGTGTAAAGAGGAAACTCATATATTTTTGAAGAGAATATAAATTAGTACAACCATTATGGAAAACAATATGAAGATTCCTCACAAAAGTAAAAATAACTGCATATGATCCAACAATCCTACTGGTTATTTTTCCAAAGAAAATGAAATCATTATCTCAAAGAATATCTGTACTCCCATGTTTATTTCAGCGTTATTCACAATAACCAAGATATGGAATAAACCAAAGTTTCCATTAAGGGATGAGTGGATAAAGAACATCATGGATATATACACAATGAAATATTACTCAACCATAAAAAATGAATATTATTTGCAGCAACATGGAAGGAACTTGACATCATTATTTTGAGTGAAATATGTCAAACATAGAAAGATAAATACCTCAGAGTCTCATTTGTGGGAACTAAAAACTTTATCTCATCTAAGAACAGAATGGAATACTGGTCACTAGAGACTAGGAAAGACAGGAGAGAGGGGACATAGAAAGAAGCTAGATAAGGGATACCAAAATGTGGTTAGACAGAAGGAATTAGGTCTGGTTTCTATAGCACAGTACAGTAACTATTTGTTATAATGATCTACAATATACTTCAAAATAACTGTAAGAGTATGAAAGTTCCCAGCACAGAGAAATGATTAGTGTTTGAAATGCTTATTAGCCTAATTTAATCACTACACATTGTATACATGTATTGAATTACTGTACTGTAACCCATAAAGACATGCAAATATTATATCTTAACAATAATAACTAAAAATAAAAACATACAAACAAGACAAGAATTTCCCTTTACACTTTCTATAGTAATTATGATAGAATATGGAATCCCTATAGGTTACTTTGAACCATCCAAAAATCTAAATTATGAGTTGTTTAGTCTGACTTAGACACTTAGTGAATGTGCTATTGCTGAGGTAGAAAGGCACATCAGACCTGGGAAAGAGGAACAGCTTTTTATATTTACTAGCCCTTAGGAAATATCTTTAAAGCATGCAAATACCAGCAACAGAAAACTACAGGTTTACTTATCCTGTTCATTTTCCTTTATTATAATATTTGGTCTTATTACATCAATTCATTTAAAAAGTGCACTGGGAAACTATTGTGTCTAGGAAAACATTTTAATTAGATTTGTTTTGTTTGTGCATAAACTCGAACTGCTCTTTCAGAAATGTAACTTGTTACATATTGTTATGTGACTGTTTAGTCTTTGTCTTAAAAAATCAAGAACTGAAAATTTGATTCTATTTGTATCAGATTTTTTGTAAATCAAAGCATGTTTATAAGTGTCCTGGTAAGCATATACAGATAAGTGCTAAAGCAGAGTCATTTAGAATCTTTTCCCTCATGAAAACATACTGTTGCTTCAGTATTTTATGGATAAAAGGCAATAGAGGATCTCCATTGTCTTCTTTCTATATCATGCAGGAACTGAAAGCTCACAAAAAGCAGCAAGAATTAAACTATAAAGAAGAATAAAAAAGATATCTGACCCCCTTTAAAATGTAAACTCTTCATGAAAAAATGTTAAACATCATTAGCAATCAGAGAGATGCAAATCAAAACTACTCTGAGATTTCTTCTAACCCCAATCACAATGGCAATCATTAAAAAGTCAAACAACAATAAATGTTGGCAAGGATGTGGGTAAATAGGAACTCTTCTACACTGTTCATGGGATTGCAAATTAGTGCAGCCACTATGGAGATCAGTTTGGAGATTCCTCAGAAAACTGAGAATGGATCCACCATATGATCTGGCCATACCACTACTGGGTATCATTCCAAAGGGATTGAAACTAGAAAACTACAGTAATATATGCATACCCATGTTCATAGCAGCACAATTCACAATAGCCAAATTATGGAACCAACCTAGGTGTCCATCAACAGATGAGTGGATTACAAAATTATGGGAAATATACACAATGGAATTCTACTCAGCAATAAAGAAGAACAAAATAATATCATTTACAAGAAAATGGAAGGACCTGGAGAACATTATGCTAAGTGAGATTAGCCAATCACAGAAGGAGAAGCATCATATGTTTTCTCTAATATGTGCAAGCTAGGGAGTAGTGGGGATACAAAAGGGCCTCCAGACAATGGTGGAGAAGCCTTAGTGGAGCCAGGGAAGTGGTCTAAGGGAAGGGGAAGGGGAAGAATGAAGTTCATAGATGGAATTGCTACCATTGGCCATGTGTACATATGAAAATATACCAAGGTCAATCTCAGTACTCTGTACTGGAGGGAGGGGGAGTGGGAGAGGACACCAAAAACTGTGTACATGTATGTTACTGTCAAATTGATGTCCATTGTGATGTGAGACTATAATGCACCAATAAAAGCATATTTAAAAAAATGTAAACTCTTCACAACAAGCATTTGGATTTGTTTTGCTAAGTCTTTTCGAATTCTGCTTGTGTGAACCTCCCTAAAATTTAACATTAATGTTCAGGAAAATACAGAGATCTTAATTCTGAACCTTATTGAATTATAATTATCTAGATAACTTTGAAACGTAACCAAAGTTATTTCAACCACAGTTAGTTTCCCCAATTATTATAGATCATATTTCTGTGAAAGTCAAATGGAAAAGTGCTTTATAACCCCCACGATTTTTATATTCCTGTAATATATGATGTGGAAATGAGACAAAGCAACATTATTATTATTTAGAAGTCCTGTGGGAGATTTTTAGTGAGTTCATTAAATTTATGTTACATCTGTTTTATAATTAAACATTTTCTATTTTTAAAAAATCTACATATCATAAAATTTGTATAGTTTCCCAAGAGAAGTTATGGATGAGGTTATGGATTTAACATTAGTTAGCTAACAGTTTAATCTTCTTTTAATATTGCAGGCTTTGGGCCAGGATTATACCTCATACATTGCTTAAATATTTCCCTTAAAGAATTTAATACTTCAAAATAAAATGTTGTATTCACTATATACGCCAGCCCTCAAGCCTAAACTAAGCACTACTTGAAAAACAATGCTGCACACATCATACTGGCAAAAATGTTTTCATATTAATTAAGAGATTCTGATTGGATCGCAGCAATCAACCCATATGGTACCATCCCATCCATCCAGCATTATTTACCGCTGAGTGGGCCATGTTATTCATTATTGTTGACTTGGCAACTGTGCCTTCCAGCTTTGTAGGTGGTTACAAATGGAAATGGGCCACATGCCTCAAATTTTCTCTCCTTCTTTCTTACCTCACTTTTTCTGGCAGTTGTGGTTGCATTTATAGTGTTTATCTGTTTCATAATACTGTCTCCTCAAGCAAAGGTTAGCAGTAGCATCAACCATAAACATGGCTGGAAAGAAACTCAGAATTCTCTCCAGAACAATGGAATTTTCAGTGTTAGTGATTATATGCAATTCAAATTTTGTCACCATCTCTGCTTTTGCTTAGATTGACTTGGCTCAAAGATAGTCTCAAGTATCACTAGGGTCGGCATGTCATTATGTTGAGAAACAACGATTATTATTTAAACAACATCTAAAAATGTTATGCTAATTGTGATTATTTAGTATTAATATGACTTAACTTTGGATCAATAAAAAGGGAAGCAAAATATAAATTATCAGTTTTTCTATTTGTTTGATTAAGAAATCAGTTTTCTTTTGTTGTGGTATAAGAATCATGTCAGCCAAAGTCAAACCCAGAGATTTTATTACATTATAAACAAAACCATGGATTTAAACATGGGAAAAGTACATTAAAAAGAGCAATGGTACATTTCAGAGCTTGAAGGAAAGGCCTTCTAGCATTCACGTGTGTTTATATTAGAGTAGCTTTAGACTGTCTTTTTCTCAGGTTTGTTTTCATTCATTAATAAGAACTGTACCTACATTAAACATGTATAATGAAAGAGATTATTTGCAAATTGGTGGCCAAAATTTGTGTCACTGTACATTTGCCTATGTCCCTTCCTGCCCTGAATTTTTCTTGGCCATGTGACTTTCTCTGTCCAATGAGACAATAGCAAGTGAAAAGTGCTTGTGCATGGGGCTTACCCTCTCTTGATGCTGGTAATCTTTTCTTTTACATGGGACCAGACCAGTCAAAGACTCCTAGAGAATGAGAACACACAGGAAGAGGCCCCACCTGTCGACCCAATCCAGCACTGCATTTCAAGTCTCTTAGCCGGTCTCCCCACTGATGGTAAGGATCATCTAAGTGAGCCCAGACCAGAACCACTAACCCACAGAACCAAAGATTTAAGTCCAAATATTTGATTCTTGTTTTTGCCACTAAACTTTAGAGTGATTTTTCTCAAAACAAAAGGCAACTAATATGACTACTATCATTATATTTATTTTGTGGCAGATTCTTTAATCTTATCTTTATTATTAACTTAACATGTGATTTCCAGGTCTGAATTTTGGCAAACTCTCACATTTTCACATTTAAGTATGTCGTTTGGAACATGACAATCTCATATATAACCTTTCTATACAATGCCCTAAACGTTGCATACATTCAATATAATTACCTGAATTAAGTTATAATGGTTCAGATACGATTATTAATTTAATTGTGTGTGTGTGTGTGACACTGAGGATTGAACCCAGTGATGCTCAACCACTGAGCTACACAAGACCTTTTTATGTATTTATTTTTTTTATTTTGACACAAGTTCTCACCAAGTAGCTCAGGATGGCCTCAAACTTGCTTCTTCTCAGACTCCTACTAAATTGTGTGCACTAAAATGGTTACTGGTAATTTCTGTATATTTTACTATCAAGTGGAGTCTTTGGTAAACATTGTTTATTCATTTTTGGGCAACCTATGGTTTCTAGAACTATACCCAGGAGGAATTCGTATATGATTTTGAATGTACTATAAGGGGAAATATTCAGTGTCCAAGAGCTGTTTCCAGGTCTCACAGAGATACCAAATGTCTCTTGAAGGAACCCTGGTGCAGGGAGAATCTCAGTCCTTATGGAAATGAATATATACTCTAAGCCATGGAAGGGTTGTAGATCAAGGCTTCCAAGACAGAAAGTACAAGAAGTAGCAGCTGAGGGCACAGCTGGCAGTGCATAAGTGTGCTGTTACAAAATATTTCCATAAGACACCCTGCAGGCAATTAAATAGGCTCAGGACAGAAATTGTGTTTGCTTGTCTTTGTGCCTTACTAATCTGTGTGTATAGGATGTATCTGTGTATCAGCTTTATACCACATTATTTTGGCAAGCCTACATCAGCCTGGATTTTAAAAACTGGCTACACAGATATCTCTGTTAATTTCTTAGGAATTGACTTATTTGGTTATTTAGAAAAATAAATTAAACTCCAATTTCTCCCCATCTTCCCATCTCAGTAAAATGGCACTACCTCTAATATTACCCAAACTACTAATATGGTGACACCCTTCTAGCACTTAGAATGATTAATGACTTCTGACACCCCCACACTGACTTGTATTAGAGACAGGAGCCATTATTTTCCCAATCCCCAAGCTTCATAGAGACAGGGTTGAGGCTTCTGATAAGATTTGACAAAACCGAGAGAGAATAAGAATAAAAAGGAAAACTAGCTTATTGCCATCATTATCTCCTCTTGAAGTCTAGTCTTAGGTTCTAGCTTATTGGTCTTGAGCCCTTCCTAGTAGGTTTTCATGGAGGCGGCCCAGCTAGTTGACAGTATTTATGAAAAGTGTATTTTTATTATTTTAATTGTGGTATATATAATTATTTGATACTGAGGATGTCCTCAGGCAGTCCAGGTCCTTCCTTCCTTCCCTTCCTTCCTTCCTTCCTTCCTTCCTTCCTTCCTTCCTTCCTTCCTTCCTTCCTTCCTTCATCAAACCCAGAGCATTTTGAATGCTGGGCAATTACTGTACCACTGAGATATATCCTTAGCCTTTCCTGGAAGTTTTGTAACCAGATTGGACATCAATTTTATATGTCCCATAAGATTAGACCTAAAATTTCTTCCTACTATGGCCTAGTTTCAGTACTCATTCTACTTTTTAAAAAAAAAAAATACAGACACTAAAACTAACAAAGAAACAAATGATATATAAACATGTTACTAAAGATACATTTTTGGTGCTTTCAGCACTCTAAATCTCCTTTTGGAACTATTTTCTTTTTTTCAAACTACATTTTTCCTAAATGTGATTTGTTTATTTATTTATGTATTTATTTATTTATGTATGTATGTATTTATTTATTTTTATACTTTTATTGGTGCATTATATTCCCACATCATAATATAGTGCATAGTGATAGTGACATATATTCACACAGCACTTGGTGGGCTTTCCCATGGCCCCCTCCCCACTCTCCCTTTCCCCATAAAGTATATTGAGATCGACAGTGGTATTCTCACATATATACATAAAGTCAATGGAAGTGATTCCTTCACTGAACCTCCCTCTCCCTCCCCCCTTCCCCTAGACCATCTTTCTGGCTCCACTGCATTTCCTCCTCCATTATCTGAAGTCCCTCTTCTATCCTGATTACTCCCTAGCTTCTGCATATGAGAGAAAACATGACCCTTCACTTTCTGTGACTAGCTAATCTCACTTAACATAATGTTC
This sequence comes from Glis glis, assembly GCA_004027185.1. Lineage (NCBI taxonomy): Eukaryota > Metazoa > Chordata > Mammalia > Rodentia > Gliridae > Glis > Glis glis. The sequence goes on from PVJS01004979.1 coordinate 61,777, forward strand.
TCCATGTCCATTCATTTTCCTGCAAATGGCATAATTTTTTCCTTTATTGCTGAGTAGAAGAATTCCATCATGAGTATATCTCAAAATTCTTTTTTCAAAATTTTGAAATCCATTCATCTGTTGATGGACACCTAGGTTGATTCTGTAATTTGGCTATTGTGAATTGTGCTGCTATAAACATGAATGTGCATACATTACTATAATATTCTGATTTCAGTCCCTTTAGAAATATACCCTGGAGTGGTATAGCTGGATCATATGGTGGACCCATTCCCAGTTTTCTGAGGCATCTCCACACTGATCTCCATAACAGCTGTACTAATTTGCAATCCCACCAACACTGTAGAAGAGTTCCTATTTCCTCATATCATTACCAGCATTTATTGTTTGATTTCTTGATGGTTGCCATTCTGACTGGGGATACATGGAATCTCAGGGTAGTTTTCATTTGCATCTCACTGATGGATAATGATGTTGAATATTTTTTCATGTATTCATAAGCCATTTGTATTTCTTTCTTTGTGAAGTGTCTATTTAGTTCAATTGCCCATTTCTTGATTGGGTTATATGTTTTTTAGTGTTAAGTGTTTAAGTGCTTTTTATATTCTAGATATTAGTCCTCTATCATAGGAATAGCTGGCAAAGATCTTCTTCCATCCCTTTCTGTAGACTTCTTTTTAGACTCTTAATGCTTTCCTTTGATGAACAGGAACTTTTAGTTTAATGTCATGCCATTTATTAATTCTTGTTTTAATTTTCTGAGCTTTGGGGGTCTTATTGAAGAAGTTTCTAACTGTTCCTATATGTTGGAGTGTTGGACCTATGCCCTTCTCTAGTAATTTCAATGTCTCTGGTCTAATTTCTAGGTCTTTGATTTATCTCAAGTTGACTCTTGTGCAGGGTGAAAGGTAGTAATTTAATTTCACTTTTCTACAAATGGATAACCAATTTTCCCAACTCCATGATTTGAAAAAGCTGTCTTTTCTTCAATGTATGTGTTGGGCATCTTTGTCAAAAATCAATTGGCTATAAGTGTGTGGATTTGTTTTTGCATCTTCTATTCTGTTCCATTGGTATATGTGTCTGTTTTTGTGCCAATGTCATGCTATCTTTATTCCTATAGTTCTATAGTATAATTTGAAGTCAGGAATTGTGATGCCTCTTGCATAGTTTTTATTGCTGAGAACTGCTTTGATAATTCTGGGTCTTTGTTTCTCTATATGAATTTTAGGACTGATTTTCTAGGTCTGTGAAGCATGACATCTGTATTTTGATGGGGATTACATTGACTCTGTAGTTCACTTTTAGTAGAATGGCCATTTTGATAATATTTATTCTGCCTATCCAAGAGCATGGTGGATCTTTCCATCTTATAAGATCTTCTTCAGTTTCTTTCTGTAGTGTTTTATAGTTTTCATTATAGAGGTAATTCAACTACTTGGTTAGATTTATTTCTAGGTATTTTATTTTTTTCTGTTATTGTCAATGAAATTGTTTTCTGGATTTCTTTTTCAGTGGATTCATGGTTGCCATAGAGAAAAACTATTGATTTATTTAGATTGATTTTGTATTCTGCTAATTTGCTGTATTTGTTAATCACCTCTAAATGTCTTTTGGTTGAGTTTTTTGTGTCTTCTAAATATAGGATCATGTTATTTGTGAATAGAGATAATTTTAGTTCTTCATTTCCTATTTGATTTTTTAGTATCCTTCTCTTGCTTTATTGCTCTTGTAATAGACAAGAGTATTATATTGAAAAAGACTGGTGATAGTGTGCATCCTTGTCTTGTTTCTGATGTTAAAGGGCATTCTTGCAGTTTTTTTCCCACTCAATATGATGTCGGCATTGTGTTTATTGTATATTTCCTCAATGATGATGAAGTAAGTTCATTCTATTCCTATTTTCTGCAGCGTTCTTTAACATGAATGGGTGTTGGATTTTGTCAAATGCTTTTCGGCATCTATTGAGATGATCATGTGATTTTTTTCTCTTTATTTCTAGTTAGGTGGTGAATGACATGTATTGATTTGAATATGTTGAATCAACCTTGTATTGCTGGAATGAAATCAACTTGGTCATGGTGTACAATTTTCTTGGTGTGGTCTTGAATGCATATCACTATTATTTTGTTTAGAATTTTTGCATTTATGTTCATCAAGGATATTGGTCTGTAATTTTCTCTTTTTTGAGGGATCTTTATTCAGCTTTGGTATTAAGGTGATATTGGCCTTATAGAAGGAGTTTGGAAGGATTCCATCTCTTTTGCTTTAATGGGATAACTTGTGATGTATTGGGTTTACTTCTTCTGTAAAAGTTTTGTGGAGCCAGGCATGGTGGCACAAGCTTGTAATCCCACTATTTGGGAGGCTGAGACAGGAGGATTGCACATTCGAGGACAGCCTCAGCAAATAGTGAAACTCTCATTACCTAGCGAGACCCTGTTTCAAAATAACAATAAAATAGGACTGGGGTGTAGCTTGGAGGTAGAATGCCCCTAGGTTCAATCCCCAGTGCCACACACACTAAAAGAATTTGTGGAATTCAGCTGGGAATCCACCTGGACCTGATATTTTCTTTGATGGAAAATTTTGTTGCTTTTTCTGTCTCTTTACATGCTATTGGTCTGTTTAGGTTTTCTATATACTCTTGATTCAATATAGGTAGGTTGTATGTATCTAGAAATCTTTCAACTTCTATGTTTTTTAGTTTATTGGAGTGTAAGTTTTCAAAATAGTTTCTGATGAGTCTATGGATTTTCCCACTATCTGTGGTACTGTCTCCCTTTTTATTTCAGATTTTAGTAATTCGGTTGATTCTTTTATTTTTGGTTAGGTTGACTAAGGGTTTATCAATCTTGTTAATCTTTTCAAAGAACCATCTTTTTGTTTTGTTGATCTTTTGTATTATTTCTATTTCTGTTTTGTTCTCTATTTCATTGATTTCTGCTCTGATTTTGATTACTTCCTACTTTCTACTGGCTTTGGGATTATTCTGTTCCTGGTTTTCAAGGTCCTGGAGGTGTGTCATTAGGTACTTTATTTGCCAACTCTCTGTTTTTTCTTTTAATGTGGGCACTCTGTGCTATAATTTTTCCTCATAAAACCTCCTTCACTTTGTCCCATAGATTTTGGCATGTTGTGTCGCTAATTTCATTTAATTCTAGGATGTTTTTATTTTTCCCCTTATTTCTTCTATAATCCAGTCCTCATTCAAAAGTGTGTCTTTCTTTCAGTCTCCAAGTATTTATGTAATTTCTTTTGTCCTTCCTGTTGTTTATGTCTACTTTCATTCCATTATGATCTGAAAAGATGTTAGGAATCATGTTACATTTTTTTTTAATTTGCTTGTGCTTGCTTTTTGACCCAGAATGTGGTCTATTTTGGAGCAGGTTCCATGAGCATCAGAGAAGAATGTGTATTCAGCTATTGTTGATAGAAATATTCTGTATAGGATCATTTGTTTTATAGTGTTCTTTAGGTCTGAAGAGTCTTTAGTCATCTTTTGCCTGGAAGATCAATCTAGTGGTGAGAGCAATGTGTTGGAGTTTCCCAGTATTATTGTATTTGGTTCTATTTGAGACCTAATGTTCTAAAGAGTTCATTTTATAAAAGTGGGTGCACCCACATTTGGGCATAAATATTTACTCTCAATAATTCTTGTTTTTCACTTGTTGCTTTTGTTAGTAAGAAGTGACCTGCTTTGTGTCTCCTGATTAGTTTTATCTTAAAAGTCTGCTTTGTTGGATATGACTGTTGTTACCCCTGTTTGTTTTCAGTCTCCCTTTGCATGGTATATCTTTTTCCATCCTTTCACCTTTAGCCTATGGATATCTTTGCCTTTAAGATGAGTTCCTTACAAGCAGAATATAGTCCATTATGTTCTTTAATCCACATTGCCACTCTATGCCTTTTAATTGAGGAGTTTAGACCTTTGACATTCAACATTTTATTGAGATATGAATTTTGTTCTTGTCATTTGAGTTATATTTTCTGTTTGATATAGTGTCATTTATCCTTCATTTAGTTGCCCATCAGGTGGAATTTGCCCCTTTGTTGGTTCTATTACTTTTTTCTTCTTTGTGTTTTATTTCTTTAAGTATTTTCCCTAGTGCTGGCTTGGTAGTCATTAATTCTTCTATTTTCTGCTTGTCTTGGAATATTTTTATTTCTCCATCAATTTGGAATGATATCTTTCCTGGATATAACAGTCTTGGTTGGAAGTTGTTTTCTTTACGTGTTTGGAGTACCTCATACCAGTTCCTCATAGCTTTCATGACTTAGGTTGAAAAGTCTAGCGTGATTCTTACTGTTTTTCCCTAAATGTCACCTGTTCGTTTGTTCTTCATGCATTTAAGATTTTTTCCTTGGCCTTTATGTTAGTCATTTTGATTATTATGTGGTGTGGAGAAGTTCTTTGATCTTGTCTTGTTGAAGTTCTGATGTGTCCTGTACATGACTGTCCAACTCTTCTATATTTGGAGAATTCCCTGATATTATTTCTCTGAAGAGATTTCTATTTTTTTATTTTATTTATTTATTTTTTTTTTTTTTTTGCGGTACCGGGGATTGAACGCAGGGGCGTT
>PVJS01004980.1:0-66344 GCA_004027185.1 Glis glis
GTTCTACCTCCGTGCTACACCCCCGGCCCTATTTTTTATACTTTATTTTGAAACCGGGTCTCACGAAGTTGCGGAGGGCCTCACTAAAAAAAGAGGGAGAGACAGCGAGAGAGACAGAGAGAGAGAGAGAGACAGAGAGAGCAAGAGAGCTGAGGCTGGCCACGAATCCGGATCCTCCGGTCTCCGCCTCCCAAAGTACTGGGATTACAAGTGTGCGCCACCACGCCCGGCCTCACTTTTCTTCATTAGATTTAAGTTTGGGACTGCTGGTCTGTGCACAGAAGTGTGTGTGTGTGTGTGTGTGTGTGTGTGTGTGTGTGTGTGTCTAGTGTCTCCTAAACCTCCTGACAGCCCCACAGAATAAATGCCCCCTCTTTCAGAAACCTGATTTTCATCCCTTGGTTTTGCTTTTGTTTGAAAGAAGCCCTCCTAGGAATATATTTACTTATTCCCATTACTTCCCATCCCCAGCAAATGCAAAATTGTTTGACGGAAACAAATGCTTCCAGCAGCACCTTCTGCTTTCAGCCCGTTATATTCCCTGAAGGAATCTGCACTGCCACCCATGGGCATTCTCTATTGTGTGCAGTAAATAGAAGCATCGAAGCTGTATTTCGTTTCTATTTTAAATAGTTGCAAAAAATGGAGGAGAAGAGGGTTCATGCAGTTCTGTCCTGGCTACACTCACCATGAGGAGGATGGAGACCATGGCGGTAGCAGAGTGAAGGAGTGAGGGAGTCGGGTGCAGGCCTACACACCGCCCCCATCCCAACCCAGCTGGTCAATTCAGGCAACAGTTGATTGATTCTGCGGGTCTGAAACAGAGGTCTGAAATGCATGTTTCCCCTACCCCTTCTCATCATTGTGAATCTTTGATTCTGGAAGGTTCTGGGAGAAAAGAGGAGGCTGTTAGAAAAACACATACTGAAAATATGTCAAATTCTCCAAAAACATGAATCAAGAGAGAAACATAGGAAGAAAAAGGAAATCCGACTTCTCCCTTTTGATTATGAGTCCCACAGGGAGGTAAATGCCAGAAATTAAAGTCTTCCCGCCACCTGCTCGTCTTATTTTGTATGTGCAGAACCATTTTTGACATGTCCTGTTTTATCTCAAGGACAAAACAGGAGCGCAACTCCTTGGAGCTCCTGGGCAAAATTGCTTTTCCACATGAGATGCCATCAAATACTAGAATATACCAACATCAGGCATGCTAGAAGGTTTCACTTCTTAAATCAGAGGGAAGAAAATGTGTGTGATTTGCCAAGGTATGCCAGCTGCAACAGTGACAAGGGGAACATGGTGGATTTGGATTCCTGGAGCAAAATGACTTGAGCTGTTTTGCTGAGAGAGAGGATGACTGCCTGTTTGGGAGGCTAGGGGTGGGAAGAGAAGCTGAAAAAAATCAAGATTGCCCATCCACATACTTCCCAATGTCTGTGGTGTAATAGAAAGTGCATGGAACTCAAAGTGAGAAATCCTAAAAGCGAGTCCCAGTTGTACCACTAGTACATAATAGCCGTGTGACCTTGACATGACATTCATACTTTGTGAAACTCAATTTCTTCACTTATATATACACAGGAGATAGCACTGTGCCAGTTAGCTTCAAAGTATTTTATGATAATCAAATGAGAAAGTGCATTAAAAACACTGGGAACTGTGAAGTGTAATGCAAATAAAAGGTTCATATGCATTTTAACACCATTTATAAGAGATGTAAGTGAGCCAGGTGTTAATAAGGCACTAATTTCCAGTCTTTCTAAAAATGAATTCTGAATAAGATTATTATTAAGACTTGGCTAATATATAGGTAGTTGCTTTCACTCCATAACAAACCTATTATTTTGGTCCATTCCTTTTCATTAGTTACATTCCATAGCATTACTATTTGGATACTTAGCATACAAATTGACAAATGAACCATTGTTCTAATTTAATTAGATTTGGAACAATATTTTAGCACATAATGACTTTCTAATTTGTAAGCTTACATTTGGGTTTTTGAATTGGTATGGGCGAATAATAAAAATCTTTCATAGTTATATAGTATTTCATAGTTTACTGAACACTCTCACATATTTTAACACATTTTATTCTCTCAAAAATTGTATAAACCATGTAGGGCATAGAATATTACATCTATTTTACAGATGATAAAGCTAAGACAGAGAGAGTGTGTGACTTTAAGAAAGTCACAGAGCAAGTGGTCAGAACCAGGCCTAGAACCCATCATGGCCAGTGTGCCCTTTTTACATATAGCAACTGTCCCAAACCCCAAGATCCTAAGCCCTCTCCCCTGACCTCCCCACATACCTGCGAGTGCTTCAGGCTATTCACAACCTACCATTACGATAGATAAGGGCCGTCTCTCTTCTAGGCAAAGGGAAAAGGCTATGAGAGAAGCAGCCGGCATTGGAATTCTATGTCCTTCTGGACAAATCTTCCATCCCCCAGTTGCTCCCTTAATACCAGGCTTCCTGGGACAAGGAGAGACTGTTTAAAACATGTGACTCTCAGCCCTTTCCCTGGAGTCAGGACCATGCTGTGCTTGGTCACGGGCAATTTATTTTCCTTGGGTTGCATGCCCCCGTCATAGAAGTGAATTAGAAAGCAAGCACGATGGAAGTGACTGACTCTTATCACCTAATCTTGGAAAGGACACACCATTTATTGGACTCACAGAACAACCTTGGTAGAAAACAGGAGGGACTCTACAAGAGTGTGATTACCAGGAGACAGGGAGTGGGGAACCACGGGACCCTCTTAGAGTCTGGCTGCCACCTGAAGGGTGGGGATGGAATAGGCACAGATGTCACTAGGGCCATAGTAGTGTAGATGCCGTGAGAGTAGAAATGATGGTTGTCTTGGATCACAAGAAAGCAGCGAGCATGGCAGACCTGGTCCTGATGCTATAGCAAGGGGGGATGAAAGTTCTAGGAAGCAGGCCCCAAATGCCCTTGGGAATCAGTGCAGTCCCTCACTGTGAGTCTAAGACAGCAGTTTCAGGATCCTGTGAGGCAGAGGCCCCAGGGGATCTTGCAGCTATGGTGACAGAACACAGCCACAGACAGTGTGAGGACTGCTTTAGCCTGAGGCCAGTGGACACCTGGTACTGTGAAGTCGCACAGTGGCAGCTTCATCAGGAGCAACTTGTTGTTTTTATCCCAGTAGATGTCGGTAGCCACCAGAGTTTGAGATGCGTGACCATTAGCCATATCTCTGCCATCTTGCTGCAACATTATAACGAAATCAAGCCTCAGACCTAATTCTTCCCCATATTTGGATATTTATTAAATATTTGTTAGCAAGTAAGCCTCAAAGCATACATACATTGTCTACTATAAATGTGATTATTTCCAACCTTCTGTGCCTAAATGTCATCCAATCAATCCTGGATAGAAACCTCATTTAAGGCAAGATTCTTTTATCATTAGAATAGTTATTATGATCCAGGTATGGTAATACATGCCTGCAATCCCAGTACTTGGGAGGCTGAGACAGGAGGATCACAAGTTTGAGTCCAGTCTCAGCAATTTAGCGAGAACCTCAACAACTCAGCAAGACCCTGTTTCAAAATAAAAATAAAATAGGTCTAAGGATGTAGTCCAGAGGTAAAATGTTCCTGAGTTCAATCCCCAGTACTAAATAAAAATAATAACAAAAACCCAGGTAGTTATTATGTAACAGAAGCTTTGGCCAGGTGTGATGGTGCATGCTTGTAATCCCAGTTCTTGGGAGGCTGAGACCGGAGGATCCCAAGTTCACGGCCAGCCTCAGCTACTTAGTGAGGCCCTGTTTCAAAATTAAAAATTAAGGTTGAGCTTGAGGTAACATGCCCCTGGGTTCCATCCCCAGTACTACACACACACACGAGAAGCTTTGAATGATTACTGGACAACTGCTAGGTCATTTAGAGATCAAATCCCAAGTGTTACTCCTTGAAGAACACATTACAAAGCTGATTAATGTTTGAGAAAAAGTAAGATTTTTCTTTACAATATTCTAGTCATACCCTACATTTTGAATACCACTAACTTCATCTATGAGAACCCATATTTAATATTCATCATGGTAATTCCTAAAGCCTCTGATGTTGGGAGAGATAAAGATAACTGAAGCCCTTCTATTATTCATGTATTAGCATGACTTCATAATTTTAAGGCATTTAGCCCAGTGCCTGGCATAAAGTAAACATTATGTGTTTGTTCAGCTTAAATTAAAATGGAACAAGTAGGTACCTCTAAAGTGAGCTAGCCTACAATACTAGGAGTGAGTTCCAGAATAAGGGAAATAACAACCCAGGAAAATAGTGTTAACTGATGTACAAAGAAGATCACTGGTGTGACTTTAAGTGAGTCACAGTCTATGAAGGTGAGAGTAGTCTAAACAAGATGACCAAATATTAGATGTGATGCTATTATGGCTTGGGTTTGGAATGTCCTCAAAAGCTCATGTGTTGAAAACAGAGTCCTCAATGCAGCAAGGTTCAGATGTGGGGGGCTGGAGGAGTTGGGGTGCTGAAAGTGTGGTCTTGGGGACTGGCCACGTCCTTTTCCTCTCTCTGTTTTCGGCTGCCTTGATGTGAGAATGGCATCCCTCTGCCATACCTTGCCGCCGTGCCTTGAAGCCAGCTGACTGTGGACTGAACCTCTGAAAACATGAGTCCCAATAAACCTTTCTTCCTCTAAGTTGTGCTTCTCAGGTGTTTCAGTCACAGAGACAAAAATGCTGACTAAAACAGATGGGATACAGTTCAGCAAATGCTAGTGGAGGGCAGAGGGCAGGTGTAGACTTCCTCCCCTGGATGGTGCCAGAGAGGCCCTCCTGAAAGTCTGTAGGAAAAGATGAGCCTGGCAAGATGAAGATTGCTGGGAAATGACTAAATTAAATTCTCTGCTCCATTAGATCTAGGAAAAACTGCCATAATTGCTCTATCATGCAAACTTCTTAAGTCCTTCAGATTCTAAAGTGTTATCAGTTATTACCTTTGCGGTGTGCTCAACTCTGTCCTCTGAATTCCTCAGCTCAAATACACCCTAACATAGAGGCTGTGCACTCCATCAGCTTTTATTCTCATGCCGTCACCCCAAACCTTATGCTATAATCCCTTTATCGAGCTTTAGGTAAGAAGTGACTATTTACATTCTTTTTGCCCTTGAAACATTCTTCCCAAATAGATCCTCATTCCCCTGATCTCTATGGTGATCAGCAAGCCCCCCTCCAGTGACAGCAGCTGTGTCTAAGTCACCCATCTGCTGTCTTTCTGGGGCTCTGCCGTATTCTGCTTCATGCCCACTCACAAGTGTATCACATTTCTATTTAGAAACATTCTGCCTTAGCCTGTTATTTTGGGCTGCTTATCAGTGTGTGCTTCACTGGCAGTCAGTGGAATTGCAGAACTGCCCTGACCCGGGCATGCCACAGCCTGAAGCAGGGCCAGCAGGGGGACATGTGGGAAATACGGGACTAAGTGACGTCACTGACACTAGGCCCATTCCCCCAGGGGCAGGCTGGTGGGCTGGCAGTCAGGTGTCAGGGCAAAGGAGGGAGTACAGGGTAAGTACTGGAGCTTGGGTCTCCTGCCAGCAGAATGGAGATTCATGTGGCACTGTGAACACACACAGAACCTCTGTTTTAAATAGAGGAAGAATTTGCACCTAGGTGTAAAGCATTTCATTGTCCCCAAAGAAAACTCCATACCCTTAAATAGGATGAACCCAATATTCTCTCCCCTGGAACCCAGCACCCATCACTCTACATTCTGTTTCTACAAAATTATCTAATCCAGATATTTGATAGAACTGGAATCTTACAAAATGTGGGTTTTTGTATCTGGTTTCTTTTTCTTAACATTATATCTCAAAAATTTATTAATATTATAGCATGTGTTAGAAGCTCATTCATTTTTGTTAATTAAAATATAATATTTGTATTTATTCATGGGGTATACTATTATAATTCAATACATGCATACATGTGTAATGATTAAATCAGGTTAATAAGGATTTGTGTCTCCTCAAATACTATCATTTCTATGTGTTGGGAACCTTCAAACTCTTTTCCTGTAATTATTCTGAAATATATGTTACTATAGACTATAGTTACCCTACTGTGTTATAGGACATTAGAAATATTCTCCCATCTCACCATCCAACTTCTGTCTATCCTCCCTCCTTGTACCTTTGTAGCCTCTAGTGACCACTATTCTGCTCTATACTTCGATATAATCAACTTTTTTAAGTTCCACAAATCAGTGAGAACATGTGATATTTGTCTTTCTCTGTCTGGCTTATTTCACTTAACATAATGTCCTCTGGTTCGCTGCACATTGCAACAAATGACAGGATTTTATATTCTCTGGTTGAATAATATTCCATTGTGTATAGGTACCACTTTTTTGTCTATTTATCTATTGATGGGCATCTTGGCAGATCCCATATCTTGGATATTTTGAACAGTAATGCAATGAACATGGACATGCAGGTTTCTCTTTGATAAAATGACTTCATTTCCTTTGGAGCAGTAGTAGAAATACTGGATCATATGGTAGTTCTGTTTTTAGCTTCTTGAGAAAACTCTATATGCTTTTCCAAATGACTACACTAATTTACATTCCCACTAACAGTATATAAGAGTCCCCCTTTCTTCACATCTTCAGCAGCATTTGTTATTTTTGTCTTTTGGTTAACATCCATTCTAACTGGGATGAGATGATATCTCAATGTAGGTTTGATTTGCTTTTCTCTGATGATTTGTGATGTGAAACATTTTTTCATAAACTTATTCACCATCTGTATGTCTTCTTTATAAGAAATGTCTATTTATGCCTTTGCCTATTATATAGTTTTTTGTTGTTTATGTTTTGTGTTGTTTTTTGCTGTTGAGTTGTTTGAGTTCCTTACATATTCTGAATATTAGTCCAATGTCAGATGTATAGCTGGCAAAGATTTTACCTTATTCTATTCACTCTGTTGATTGCTTCTTTTGCTGTGTAGAAGCTTCTTAGTTTGATACCATTTCCTCTGTCTAGTTTTGCTTTTGTTTCCTGGGCTTTGGGGTTCTTATCTAAAAATCCAATGTCTTGAAGCATTTCCCTATGTTTTCTTCTAGTAGTTTCATATCTTACATTTAGGTACTTGATTGTCAATTGATTTTTGCATATGGTAAGAGACAGGAGTCTAGTTTCCTTCTTCTGCATATGGATATCCAGTTTTCCCAGCACCATTTATCCTCAATATATATGTTCTTGTCACCTTTGTTGAAAATCAGTTGACCATAAATACATGGATTAATTTTTTGGATTTTCTAATTCTATTTCATTGATCAATGTGTCTGGTTTTTCTTTTTCTTTTTTCCTATAGTACACTGTTTTGATTATTATAGCTTTGTAGGATGTTTTGAAATCAGATATTTTGATACCTCCAGCTTTGTTGTCTTGCCTCAGGATTGCTTTGGCTATTCTGCGTATTTTGTATTTCCATGTGAATTTTTCAATTTCTTTTCTACTTATGTGAATAATGGCATTGACATTTTGATGGAGATCACATTGAATCTTTAGCTTATTTTGAATGGTATAGACATCTTAACAATATCAGTTCTTTCAATCCATGAGCATGGGATGCCTTTCCAATTTCTGTGTCCTTCATAATATTTTTCCATTAGTTTTATACTTTTAATTATGGAAATCTTTGAATCCTTTTGTTAAATTTATTTTTTGTGGTTTATTGTGAATAGGGTTTCTTTCTTATTTCATTCCTATTTCTTTTTCAGCAAGTTTATTTTTGGTATATAAAAATGCTACTATTGTTTATATGTTAATTTTGTGTCTGTACCTTTATTTAATTCATTTATTTGTTACAACAGTTGTGATTTTTTTCATGCATGAAATCTTTGGGGTTTTCTACATATAAGACCATATTATCTGCAAACAGGGATAATTTAACTTCCTATTTTTTTAATTTAGATGAGCTTTTTTTCTCTTGGCTAATTGCTCTGGCTAAGAATTCCATATTACATTGAATAAAAGTGGTGAAAATAGACATATTTGTTTTAGAACTTCATTCCTTTTTGTGGTTGAATAATATCCTATTGTGTGCATATACCACATTTTGTTTATCCATTCATCCATTGATGCACGTTTATTTCCACCTCTTAGATATCATGAATTATGCTACAATGAATATTTACCATATGAATATTTGCTTGATTACCTGTTTTCAGCTCTTTAGGGTATATACCAAGGAGTGGAAATGCTAGGTTTTAAGACAGTTCTATGTTTAACTTTTTGAGAAACTACCAAACTATTTTTCAAAGCAACTACACCTGCACTGTTTTACCTTCCTACCAGTAATGTATGAGGGTTCCCATTTTTACACACTTTTCAATACCGTTTGTGTTTATTTATTTATTTTGAGTTTTTGTGTTCATTTGTTGTTGTTGTTCTTACGTATTATATCCATGCTACTGGGCATGAAGTAGTATCTCATTGTGGTTGTTACTTTATTTCCCTAATGACTGATAATATTAAAAATCTTTTAATGTGATAATTGGCTGTATATCTTCTCTGGAGAAGTGGTTATTCAGATTTGCTGCTGATTTTTTAATTGGGTCTTACTGTTGTGTTGTAAAGGTTCTTTATATATTATAAATACTAGACCCTTTTTTTTTGTTAACCTGATTTTATTTGAGTCCCTGTGATAAAGTCAATAAAGCTTGAGTAATCCCTAGTTTCTTTATTTTTAGCATGCTTTTATGGTGCATTGGAGTCTCACATCACAATGAATATCTATTTGATGTTAATTTACATGCACACAGCTCTTAGTGTCCCTCCCCGCTTCCCCCCACTCATATGAAGTACCGAGAATGATGTTGGTATATTCTCACATGTACACATTGTTTATGATAGTAATTCCACTGATTCACTTCTTTCTTGCCCTTCCCCTTCCCTTATACCACTTCCCTTGCCCCACTGAGAGTTCTCCATTATCAACCAGAGTCCCTTGTGTGTCCCCACTACTCCCTAGGTTGCACATATTAATGAAAACATATGTCCCTTCTTTTTTTGTGTTTGGCTGATCTCCCCAATTAGAATGGCAATCATTAAGAAGTCAAACAACCACAAATGTTGGTGAGGATGTGGGGAAATTGGGACTCTTCTACACTGTTGGTGGGATTGCAAAATAGTTCAACCACTATGGACATCAGTGTGGAGATTCCTCAGAAAACTGGGAATGAATCCACCATATGATCCAGCTATACCACTACTGGGTATCATACCAAAGGGATTAAAACTAGAAAACTATAGTAATATATGCATACCCATGTTCATAGCAGCACAATTCACAGTGGCCAAATTATGGAACCAACCTAGGTGTCCATCAACAGATGAGTGGATTACAAAATTGTAGGGAAATACACACAATGGAATTCTGCTCAGCAATAAAGATACTAGACCCTTATCATATACAATTTGCAAATATTTTGTCCCTGTCTTGGTCAACATTCTCACTGATATAATCCAAAACAACTGACCACACAACTTAAAAGAAGGAAGATCTATTTGCTTGCAATTTTCTTGGAGATTTTGGGTTCAGTCCATGTGAGGCTAGGGTCTGTGGATCTCAGGCATGGTGGTAGGAAGCAGAGAGAAGAAGAGAGCAAGGCTCTGCTCTCACATTACAGAGATCAGAAGCATGAGATAGCAAGAAAGATGATTCAAAGACAATTCACAGTCCCTGAGTCCACACCTCCAGAGACCCATATTCTCCAGCCGCACCTGACCTGACTAGGTTACCATCCAGTAAACCATCACAATGGATTTACACACTGATGAGATTCCAACCCTTATGACTTAATTATATCAACTCTGAACATTAATATGTGAGCTCTTCAGGAACATTCTATATCTAACCATAATGGTTCCATTCTGTGGATTGTCTTTTTACTGTCTTGATATTTCCCTTTCCTGCATAGAAAATTTTAATTTCAGTTATGTCCAATTTATGTAGCTTATATTTTAGTGTCATCTCTAAAAACTCATGGCCAAGTACAATGTCATGAAGATTTACTCCTATGTTTTCTTCTCAGATTTTTATAATTTTAGTTCTTATATTTAGGTTGTTGATCCATTTTGACTTAATTTTGTGTATTATTTGAGGTAGGGGATTATTTCTATTCTTTTGCAAGTAGATGTCCATTAATCATAGATTATTTGTTAGAGAGATGGGTTGATCCTAATATTCACATGGCAATTCTAGGGACACAGAATAGCTAAAATAATCCTAAAAATAAAGAACAAAATTAAAGGATTGATACTTTCTTCTAGGGACTGAATGTGTACCCCCTCCCCCAATTTATATATTGAAATCCTAAACATCAAGGTGATAGAAGATAAGACCTTTGAAAGATTGGGTTATAAGGTAGACCCTCATAAGTGGAATAAGTATCCTTATAAAAGGGGCCCCAGATCTTTTCCAACCATTTCCATTATGAGACGTTATAGTGAGAAAACAGCTCTTACTAGACCCTGAATCTGCCAGGACCATGGACTTCCAGCTTCCAGAACTATGAGAAATAATTGTCTGTTATTTATAGGTTCCCATTCTATTGTTTTGGGTGACCTAACCAGTCTAGAATTCTTCCAAATTTCAAAATTTACCACAAACTTATAGCAACCAATGCAATATGGTACTGGCATAAAGATAAACCTATAGAACAATGATACAGAATAGATAATTCATAAATGAGTTCTTATACTTACAGTAGTTTGATTTTCAACAATGGTGCTAAGATAATTCAATGGGATAAAAAAAAGACATGCTTGCAAATGAATGATTTTGGATCTGTTTCTCATATCACACACAAAAATAACTCAAAATGGGTTAGTGAGCTAAAAATCATAAAACTCTTTCAAGGACACATAGGAATAAAACATTGCAATTTATGGATGGTCAAGACTTCTTAGGTGTGACACAAAAGCAGAAGTGACAAAAAATAGAAAAGTTGGACCTTATCAAAAGGAACACTTTTGTGCTTCAAAGGACATTTCCCAGAAAGTGCAAAGTAACTCAGAGAATGGGAGAAAATATTGGCAAATTATATATATTATAAGGGACTTATCTATGGAATATATAAAGAATCCTTATAACTCAATAATAAAAAGACAAATGAACCAAATCTAGGAGGATGGGAGAACAACTATCCAAGCCAGTCATCTTTCTGACAGGTGGAGAAGAATAGTAGTACTAAACAGGGCTGCGGATGTAGCTCAGTGGTAGTGTTGACCTAGCAAGCGAAAGGCTCTGTGTTTAATTCCTGCTACTGCAACAACAACAAAAAGAACAGTACCAGATAGTATCAACTGGAATAGGAAATAAGGGGGAAGTCTTTCCATGCATTATGGATTTGAAAGTTAGGATAGAATGAACTGTATAGTTTTTAAGAAAAAATGAAAGGAGATGACAAATAGACAATTCTTCCAATAAGAAGATAGATAGAATCTACAGAGACCTAGATCATCAATCTCATAAGCTTTGCTGGGAATTGAAATGGAAGAGAAGCTTTTATCCACTAATAATTAAAGAGGAGAGCAGTTATCTCTCAGAAAAAAATTCTCCCACTAGTTGTTGCGTCATTGCTGTGCTGCCACACATATGACAACGATGTGCTTACATGTTGGCTCCAGCTAGAGGGAAACTGTCCCTACTCTCTAGAGGACTGCAGTGTCTACCACCTAGGGGATGGTCATGATGGGTTTCTGCTGAGATTGGGCCTAACGAAGGTTATTGATTATATTAAACCTTATTGATATGTCAAGAGAATGAGTCTATAAATGGAACAAGTGCATTAATAAATTAACAGATGTATGACTTTAATGTGAAAAATGGCTATTGTTGAAGATTTTTTGTTTTGTCATAATTGTACAAAGCTTAGAACAGTGTCCAGCATGTGGTAAGTGTTATATAAAACAATATGGAGGGTCTAGTAGTTCCCAGACGTGAGCTAGGAATATAGTTTCAGGGAGGAACACATGAAAGAAGCATACGTGCTCTAGAAGGGATCATGAACACCTTGCTCTTTGGTTTTCCAAGCTATGTCACCACATCACCAGGAGACAGAGCACCGTTTCTTCTCAGGGCTAGGGGAACAGCAGAGCAGTGTGGTCCTGAGACTCTCTCTGATGATATCGGGAGAGGTGGGTGACCTCATTTCTGGTGGAGGACATAGGAAACTGGTGGTGCTAGAGACTTCTGTGGATGCAGATGAAATTGTACCCTCTCTCCAGAAGGTGAAAGTGACAAAGAGAATCACAGCTTCTTGTGAGATTCACAGTGACAGAGAATTTGAAATTTCTTTGCTTCCTATTGCTGAAAAAAGTATGCCATTAGATTGGCCTGTGTCTTAGATTTCCTTTTCATCTGTGGTGGTCAGAAGACTTGGAGGTCAAGGAACCGCAAGCTATGGGGTGGATGTCCCTGTATTTTAGGTAAGGGCTTGTTCCTAAAGTCTCACTGGATAAATCTCTATAGTGTTGCCAGTTTCTTCTTTGTACAGAGGCCCCTAGATAGAGGTTACATAAGACAGTCATCCTGCCCTCCTTTCCTACTGTGGCTAATGCAAATGCAGCTGTGCTGAATGCAGACAATGTCCTAGGGAGATGTTCCATGCATTAAAACGAAACATTGTGTGAGGAAGCCAAATCCCAAGTGCATTTAGACATCTTTCCAATAAACTGAGGCTAATGGGATATTCTTCTTGGAAGAGTTTAAAAAAGAAAGAAAAATCTCTGGGGAAGGAAAAATTAGTTACTGAGGAGCATCTTCCTTTGAAATGAGAAGTGAGATTAGTTCATATTTTGAAGCAAAGAATTTCAGCTTCCAAGGTTCTGATCCCCTCCTCTGTAAAACGACCATATGGCAATCAGAAACAATAGCAACAAGAAGACACACTTTTAATCCAGGAAAATGGTTAAATGCTCATCCGAAAAGAGGTGCTAATCCCCCAGTGATATAAACGGTGCAATTAGGAAGATGGAAAGCACATGCCCTTAATTTGAAGGCTACAAGTTCTGTTCACCCCCTGCTGATACCAGACCCTCTCTCTGCTGAACTCCTCTGTCTGCTGCTCTTGAGTCGTGAAATGATTTGTCATTTCCCTCTAGCAAGCTATTAATGGACAGCACTAAGATTCAATTTAAGAGTAGGAGTTGCTACTTAAAATGGTGTTGATGATGGATTATAGGATTTAAAGGAATGTCCACAGTGTAACTTTTCTAAGGGTATAAACCATCAGAAAGAAACGGCCTGTGTAACAGAAGCCAAACATGTCCTTGAGAGAATAGCTATAGGTGTCACTTCATCATCATCTCCTGAACAAAATAAGATGAACATCCTGTCATCTAATTTCAAAGGCTCCACAGGAAGACCTCAGTGGATCTAGCTGATTAGAAAATATTGCCTTTCAAGTTGGGCATGGTGGTGCACACCTGTAATCCCAGTACCTGGGAGGCTGAGACAGGAGGATTGAAGGTTTCAGTCCAGCCTCAGCAACTTAGTAATACCCTGTTTCAAAATAAAAAATAAAAAGGAGCCAGGTGTGGTGGCACACACCTGTAATCCTAATGCTTGGGAGGCTGAAACAGGAGGATCGCTGGTTCAAGGCCAGCCTCAGAAATTTAATAAGACCCTGAGTAATTTATCAATATTCAAAATAAAAAAGATTCCAAATAAATTTTAATTCAAGATTCAAAATAAAAAATAAAATAGGGCTGGGGGCGTGTCTCAGAATTAGAATTAGTCTAAGAATTGGTCTCAGAATTAGAACATCCCTGGGTTCAATCCCCAATACCAAAAATTAAAATAAACTATTGCCTTTCAAATAGGAGTATTGACAGCCAAATCTCTGTAGCAGAGGCTTCTACATGCTTTAAACCCATTTCCCCTACCTTCTGAGGGTATAGCTAGGTTACATTCCACAGCCCCTTCCCTTGCCCAGTGTGGTGAGTGACTAGACCCAGGACCCAGCAGAGGATTGTCAGCGTGCGTCTGGTGTAATATAACCCTCACTCTTTCCTCACAGACCCCTCCTGGGAAACCACAGGGTAAATGATGGCAGAGCCAGAAGATGGAAGAAGCAAGGCTCCCAAATGATTATACAGAAGGTGTCTCCTGATCAGATACGTACTTCTGGGTGTTATCTAATTGAGAAATAATCTCAGTGTTACATCGATGACTAACTTTATCTTCATTTATTTTTTGTTTGTTTGTTTTGGTACTGGGGCTTGAACCTAGCAGTATTTTACCTCTTAGCTAAACCCCCAGCCTTTTAAATTTTTATTTTGATACAGTCTCTCTCAGCTGCTGAGAATCTTGCTAAGTCACTGAGACTGGCCTGGAACCTGTTACCCTCTTGTCTCAGCCTCCCAAGCACTGGAATTACAGGTGTGTGCCACTGCGCCTGGCCCTATGTTAATTTCTTTAGCATAACTGACAAGTAGTTTTAAAAAATGATCAAGAATATATACTTTGGTGTGCAATTGATCTAAAAAAAGAAAAAAGTAAACTTATGTTTCCCACCTCACTTTGTGCCCTTTGACTTTCATCTGCCAATTCCCTCTACTCCCAGCAGCTGTGACTACCTTTGTACTCTCTGCTTCTATAAGTTCATTGTATTAGAGTCTACAAGTAAGTGAGAACATGCAATATGTATCTTTCTGTGGTTGGCTTATTCCATTTATCATGATGTTCTCCACTTTCATCTGTATTATTGCAAATGACAGGATTTCTCACTTTTTAAGGCCAATGATATTCCACTGTATTGAAAGACCACAGTTTCCTTATCCATTCTACCTTGATGGACACTTGAATTGATTCCATAACTTGACTATTGTGAATACCACTGCAGTGAGCTTGAAGGTGAGAATATCTCTTCAACAAACTGACTTCCAATCTGTCAGAAGTGAGATGGCTGGATCTCATGGGAATTCTATAATTCATCTAGCTAATAATGGAATAATGTTGCTAGGAGAATAAATTTCAAGCATTTTGAAGAAAAAAATGTTAAAAATTTCTGGTGATGAAAATGTTAATTAGATTGATTTAATATTGCTACATTGCATTAAAAATCATAACATCAATTTGCATCTCATAAATATATGCAATTGCAATTTGCCAATGAATATAACAACAACAACAACAACAACAAAAGATATGGGCTTTGGTGACAGACAGATCTGAATGGGAACCAGCTCTGCCAACTGTGGTCATATCAACTTGAACAAATATCTTAGTCATCCTGAGTCTCAGTTCTCTTCCTATGAAACCAGGATGACGGCTCCCAGCTCTCACACTGAGGGAAGGTAACGAGACCATGTTTGTCCAGTGCTGGCACATAGTAGGTGCTCACTTTCCTCTTCCCCCAGCAGCTCATTCTATGCAAGATTTAGATGCAAGCCGGGTGTGGTGACACACGTCTGTAATCCCCTTGGGAGACTGAGAGAGGAGGATTGCAGGTTTGAGGCCAGCCTCAGCAATTTGTGAGGCCCTCAGCAACATAGTGACACCCTGTTTCAAAATAAAAAATAGAGATGAAGGTGTAGCTCAGAGGTAGAATACTCCTGGGTTTAATCCCCAGTACAAAAAAAAATCTAGATGCAACTCTGGCTCAAGCAGACTTTTCTAAGATTAGGAAGCAAGCATGTGTGGATTAGCACATGAAATTACGAGGCAGATTTACAGAAGTTCATCTGCTCTAAATTTCTTGAATGCAAATATTCTGAACTAAAAGCCTGTAGGGTGAATTCATTCCTCAGCTATGTTTTGTTTGGTGTGTGCACAGTGTTAAAGGTTTTCAAATTAGCTACTAATATTGAAGAATCCAAATAAAAATGCAGTTTCTAATTTTTCTTAAATAACTGAACAACTTGAAATACATGGCCCACATTGTCCACTTCAGTAACAATGGGGCGGAGTGGCATGATGGCTGCCTGCTTTGGTGAGGTGTGCAGTCTCCAGCTGCTGCAGTCTCCAAAAGACTCACCTCACCTAATGTCACCTGTCTGGCTCCTCAGGCTTCTGAGTGTGTGACCCATGGAGCTCTAATCTGATGACAAAGAATGAAAAATCCCATGTACTCTTACCATGTCCCAGCATTCTTTTAAAGAAAATCTGAGGCACAAGAAGGTCAAATAACTTGTCCAAGGTCATGTAGCTAGAAATGGCAGAGAGAGCCATGTATGCATGGAGGCATATACCTGTAATCCTAGTACTTGGGAAGGATCACAGGTTTGAGGCCAGCCTCAGCAATTTAGCGAGACCCTCAGCAACTTCGTGAGACCATGTTTTAAAAAATAAAAAAAGGCTGAGGATATAACTTGGAGGTAGAATCCTCCTGGGTTCAATCCCCAGTACCAAAAAAAAAAAAAAAGGAAGAAAGAAAAGAAATGTCAGAAATGATTCGAGCCTAGGAAAGCAAGCTCTAGGGTTGTGCTCTCAAACTGCTATGTCATCCATCTTGAATATTAACCAGACCTTGGTGCTGTAAACGTTTTGTGTGTGTGTGTGTGTGCGTGTGTGTGTGTGTGCGTGTGTGTGTGTGTGTGTGTGTGTGAGAGAGAGAGAGAGAGAGAGAGACCCTCTTCTACCAAGTCCTCTTGATTGGCAGCTTGCCTTTCTGCAGGAAAAGCTATGCAGAGATTCATTTCTGAAGTTAACTCTTGAGGGAATAGTGCAGAGGACCTCAGTGATTTGGTAGATGGAGGTTAATTACCTGTGACTTTGGTCAGGTAGAGAAAGTGCCAAGTGAAATGGGGAGAAAGCTGGATTCAGACAAGAGGAAATACCTGCCAGGCGCCTTTTTTCCCCCAGCTCTATAGGAGGAAATAAAATGAATTGCAAGACATACCCTGATTCCTTTATTCTGCAATAGAAGGTAGTTTCTGGACTAATTTATCTGTGTCCCCTCAGACCTTAAGATGTCAATCAACGATGAGAAAAAAATAAAAAGTGCCCAGGAGGCAGCTTTATTTGTGATAGTCACTGTCCTGAGACACAGCGAGGCAGGCCATGTTAATAGTGTCACTGTGTAGCTTCTGGCAACCCTCAGGTACCAGAAGGTTAAGCGACTTCCCCGAGCTCATAATCACCCTGCTCCCTTGGCTTTTGCCCAATGTTCTAGCTCTGTCTCTCAAAGATTCTAGTAATAATTCTCGACATTATTATGCAGACTGTGGGGTTGTTTCTTCAGAGCTGAAAAGCATTTTTATTTGATTTTGAATCTCCAAACAACTCCATGGCACAGGGAGAGCCAATTTATCATATTTTATAAGTAAAATGACCTGAGTCTAAGAGATGGCTAAAAGTGCTGCTGGTCACAAAGCAGAAAGTAATAGAGAAATATACCCGGCTCCTCTGACTCCAACTCCAAAGAGTACCCTATGATATTAACTAGCTGACCACGAAGCAGTGCTACCTGGAACCATCCTGGGCCAAGGAAAAATGGTCTAGTTTATAGATGGGTATTCTGCAAAACTATAAATTCCAGTAGTCTGTAAATAGGAAGCAGGAAGGAAGTGTTACTGAAAGTTAGAGAAACCGCCACATGCAGTGGTGCACGCCTGTAATCCCAGTCTTTGGGAGGCTGAGACAGGAGAATTGCAGGTTTGAGGCCAGCCTCAGCAATTTATTGAGATTCTTTTTTAAAACAAAAAATATAAAAAGGCTGGGGTGTAGCTCAGAGTTGCCCCTGGGTTCAATCCCCAGTACTAAGAAAAAAAGTTAAAGAAGCCAAGAGATGAGTTCCAGGCATGAGACTCTGGACTAGACAACTGTCAGGAAGGCTGTATGAAGAGCCAGCAGAAGTGGAGAGAGATCTCAAGTGTCAGCTGGGATTGCATTCGCTGCATATGACTAAAACCAACCACAGCCACTCAGCCAAATGCAGATTCATTTATACTACGTAATAAGTCATCGGGAAACCGGAAGCCCGGGTCCAGCACCATGAACACTTCGATGCCTGTGGCTCCTAGACTCCTTAGCTTCCTGATGCTCCATCCTGAGAATGTGGCTTCCATTCCCCTGCTCAAAGTACAGATAGTTAATCCCAGTATTGGGGAGGCTCACCATACAGGAGCATCACAAGTTCGAGGCAAGCTTCAGCAACCTAAGTGAGACCTCGGTGATTTAGTAAGATCCTGTTTCAAAATGAAAAGTAAAAAGGCTGAGGGTCTAGCTTGGAAGTAGAATGCCCCGGGTTGAATCCCTAGTACCCCCCCCCCAAAAAAAATGCAGACACTGTGTCCACTGTGTCTAAGAAAGAAGGTGTTAAAGGGCTAAAGAAACAGCCAAACCAACTGAGATTGTTCCCTTTTAAAGAACATTTCTAGAAGCTTCCCACACCCCGTACAACATTTGGCTACATCTCATTGGCCTGAATTATGTCACATGGCTACTCCTGATTGAAAAGTAGTCTTTTTGCTTTTACCAGATCATTACATAGCTATTTTGACTAGAATTATGTTCTGTAAATGTATCTGTCAGCATCCTTAACAGGGAACGGGAACACATTTAAATTAAAATGTTTGCATAAAGTGGTGTGGCTAGGTATAGACTTTGTTCCAGAAACTTGGGACTGGTAACAGAATGTCCCTTAGACCAGAAGAAAGAGTCGTGCAAGAACCAGGAAGAGCAGAAGCAGGCGGAGAGTACCACCTTGAAGGGGGCTTCTGGCAATCAGACCAAGGCGGCCACAGAAACAGAGACCAATACTTCACACTCACCTTCTGCCTGCCCTCTGATCCCTGACGAAGCTCCCTCTCTATTGACCAAACCAAACACAAGCCAGAGGGCAAGTGAAAGTTTTTTTTCAAGTGAAACTTTTGATGGCATCCATATAGGTCAGTATCCTGAGGTAGACAGCAAAACCACAGGAGGCAGATTTATAATCAAAGAGACACAGCCTTTCTAGAACTGGAGTATTTCTTTTTTGGGGTTGGGGAGGGCTACTGGGAATTGAACCCAGGGGTATTATACCTCCAAACTACATTCCCAGCCCTTTTTAGATTTTTATTTTGAAACAGGGTCTTGTTAAGTTTCTAAGGTTCTTTCTAAATTACTGAGGCTGGCCTCAAACCTGTGATCCTCCTGTCTCAGCCTCCAGAGCACTGGGGTTACAGGTGTGTGCCACCACACGGGGTTTAGAACTCTTTAGCTGTTTTTCAATAGCATCTCTCCCCCTCTCTGTTCTCAACCACATGTGCTACCTTTGCCTAAACATTGTTATTCCTGCCCATTTCCCTTCTTTCAACTAAGCCCTTCTCATCTTTCAGCTAAGAATCACATCCACAGGAGACCCTCTCAGAGCACCAGGTTTGTGCCAGCCTCTGCAGTATGTTCTAGAGTTTTTCCCAGGAGCTCCCTCCCCATGACTACCTACTTACCAGGCAGCACATGTTTTTGCTATCTTGTTTGTTCCTGGATTGTCCACTGCAAATAATACCCACTGGGGTATATTAAATGTCCAATAAGTATTTGCTTGAATTTATCATTGCAAAATAGAAATTTCCCATGGTTTGAAGAGCATGGGATATATGTACAGACATTTGGCTTTTTAAAAATGCTCTTATTGGTGCATTGTAATTATACATCCTAGTGAGATTCAAAGGGATACAAACATACATGCATAGGTCCCTTGGCGCATGTCCCTCTGCCTCCCCCTGCTCACCTTCCTCCCTCCCCATACATGCTAGTGGGATTGATAGTGACACCTTCATATATGGTCATAAACTTATTTGAATTGTTTCCTTCCTCAGTCCTCATTTTTCCCTCCCCACCTCCCTCCTCTAGTCCCCTTCCACTATTCTACTGGTCTCTCTCCTCATTTATCTGAAGTCCCTTTTATTTCCTATTTTCTCTCCAGATTCCACATATGAGAGAAAATATAACCCTTGACTTTATAAGAATGGCTGATCTCATTTAGCATAATTTCTTCTATTTCCATTAATTTTCCTACAAGCAACATAATTTTGTTCTTTGTAATGGTTGAGTAAAATTGCATTGCATGTATATGCCACATTTCTTTATTGATTCGTCTGTGGACAGACGTTTGGAACACTGTTCTTCAGCCTGGAGGATTACCCCTACTCTAAAGCTGAGAACTGCCCTCTGAGAGACTGAAACAACAGCAGATCCCTGTCTCTACCCTGGGTAATAATGGAGAGAGACAGACAAATTCTTTCAGAATTTTTAGAGAGCTCCATCCTTTTGAAACAAATTGGGAGTTCCTCTGCCTCTCCATGGGTTGTGAAGGGAGATGGGGCAACACTTGTAGGTTTTTCTCCATGCACCAGAACAAGAAATGTCTTTGGGGGGTGTGTGCGCACAGATGGCCATGAGAAGGAGGCAGAGGGCAGGGTGTGGTCAAATGGTGCCTCCACCTCTCTATGGCTATGAATGAAGACGTGTGAATGACTCAGGGATGCCTGTTTGCAAACATGGGTTCATCGTGGCCAGAGTCCTGAGTTGGCAAACTTGTTCCCTACTAGCATTTCTGTCTTCTCAGGAAGCAGTGGGAGCTTCCAGTCGCATTGTGACACAGGTAGTGTAACATTGACTCTACTAAACACTTTGCTCATTCTGTGCCCCAGAAGATACAGAACCCCTGAGTTCGTTCGTGTTCTCTCTCTCTCTCTCTCTCTCTCTCTCTCTCTCCTCTTTCTTTCTTGGGCTGAGGACAAAATCCAGGGATATTCTACCTCTGAGCTATACCCCAGCCTTCTTTATTTTCCAAATTATTGAAGAAGATGTGATGATAGTCCTTCCAATAATTTCACTTCTACACAACAGTGCTTCTTTGAATATTCTTCTTTTTTTGTTGGGGGGAGGTACTGGGAATTGAACCCAGGCACATTCTAACTCTGAGCTAGACCCCTAGCCCTTTTTAATTTTTTTTTATTTTGAAACAGGGCCTTGCCAAGTTGCTGTGGGTTTTGCTAAATTTCTGAGTCTGGCCTCGAGAGCCTCCTGTCTCAGCCTCCCAAGTACTGAAATTACAATATTTTAAATATTCTCCATGTAGATTTCTATAATACCTTTCAATTTGATTAGAATTCCAAAATGTATACAGAAAACTAATGATGTAGTTTCAGCCATTGACAATTTACCATCTAGTTATACCTTCCATCTGCCGCCTATACCACCCACTCATCCTGAAGGCCCCATTCCAGCATGCATTCCAATCCATCCTGATGATTCCCTTACTCAGTTCTGTCCTTATGCTTTATATATCCTCCAAAGCCCATTTTAGCATATTTCACCTGCTTTCTACATAACTATGATGGATAATTTATTATTTTCATATAAAATTTCAAATGTACATTTTATGTACCAACTTGTTAATTATAAAGGCTAATATTTATTGAGCGCTTTTCTTGCCATAATTCATTTAATCTTACCTATAACTCTAAAGGTATGCATTATTACGATTTTATTAGATGAAGTAATAGATATAAGGAGAACCTAAGACACTTTTCCTACATCACACGCAATTTGGTTAATTAATCTACTATTTCTGAAATCATAAAGTATTTATTTGTAGCAATGTTGTGGGCAGTAGCTTGTGTTTTTGCAACTATCCCAATACCTGTGGAACTTCCCATTGTATCAGGAACATAGTAACCATCAGATATATTAACTGAGTTATTGTTAATGATGATACTGTAGATGACATTGTAGATGACACATGATTTTTAACTTACCCCAGAAGAATTCAGTGTTAAGCTAAGGTGCAATCCTAAAATGTTACATGCCTGCTGAGATCTATTCTTTTACCCCAGGTAAGGTTAGACAGCCAGACAGCCCAGATCACCCAGCAGAAGAATGCCACCTCCTAGTACTCTCTTTCTCCAGGAAACATTTGATCTGGGGTTAAGAACCCACTTTCAAACCATACTATTTACATCCTGCTGTTTTGTTCTATAATTGCATATTGACTTCAATGCAGGAAGTGCTAGGGTCCTCTGTCCATCTGCCTGCCACCAGGAACCTTCTCCCTGGGATCTTTCCCAGTTGATTAAGGCTGTGATGCTCCTGGTTTCCTTATTGTCAGAAGATTTGTTTCCATCAAGATTTCTAGTGGAAATAAGGGTAACATCGGTTAGAAGAGCAGAGACTCCAATGGAGTGATTGAGAGGGATTAAGGAAGGGAGAAGGGATAAAGAATGTTACAGTTGGAATAATGCTATGAATGTATACAAAATTACCAATTCCAATCTCAAAGACATGTATGGGGAGGGGGAGGAAGGGGGGACCCAGTGGGAAGGGCACCAAGAGTTGTGTACAGGTATTTTCCTGTCACTCTATGCCCCAATATTATGTAAACGTACAATGCACCAAAAGAGAGAGAGAGAGAGAGAGAGAGGAGAGGAGGGGGGGAGGGAGATTTCTAGTGGAGAGCTGGGATATGTGTTTTTTTAAAATGTACTTTTATTGGTGCATTATAGTCTCACATCATAATGAAAATCTTATTGACAGTGATATACAGGCACACAGCACTTGGTGCCCCCACCTCCCCATTTTCCCCCTTCCCAATACAGAGTACTGAGATTGACATTGGTATATTCTCATATGTACACTTAGTCGATGGGAGTAATTCCATTAATGAACCTCACTCTTCCCCTTCCCCTTCCCTTAGACCACCTCCCTGCCTCCACTGAGGCTTCTCCTCCATTGTCTGGAGTCCCTCTGGTATCCCAATTACTCCCTAGCTTGTGCATATTAGAGAAAACATATGACCCTTCACTTTCTGTGATTGGCTGATCTCACTTAACATAATATTCTCCAGGTCCTTCCATTTTCTTGCAAAAGACATAATTTTGTTCTTCTTTATTGCTGAGTAGAATTCCATTGTGTGTGTTTCCCATAGTTTTGTAATCCATTCATCTGCTGATGGACACCTGGGTTGGTTCCATAATTTGGCTATTGTGAATTGTGCTGCTATGAACATGGGTATGCATATATTACAGTAGTTCTCTGGTTTCAATCCCTTTGGAATGATACCCAAGAGTGGTATAGCCGGATCATATAGTGGATCCATTCCCAGTTTTCTAAGGAATCTCCACACTGATCTCCATAGCAACTGAATTAGTTTACAATCCCACCTACAATGCAGAAGAGTTCCTATTTCCCTACATCCTCACCAACATTTATTGTTATTTGACTTCTTGATGATTGCCATTCTGATTAGGGTTAGATGGAATCTCAGAGTAGTTTTGATTTGCATCTCCCTGATTGCTAATGATGTTGAACATTTTTTCATGTATCTATTGGCCATTTGTACCTCTTCTTTTGTAAAGTGTCTATTTGGTTCAGTTGCCCATTTCTTGATTGGGTTATTTGTTTTTTTAGTGTAAAGTTTTTTAAGTATTTTTGTATATTCTAGATATTAGTCCTCAGAGGGATAGCTGGCAAAGATCTTTTCCCATTCCATAAGCTTTCTCTTTAGACTCTTGATGGTTTCCTTTGATGTGCAGAAACTTTTTGTTTAATGCCATACCACTTATTATTTCTTGTTTTAACTTCCTGGGGTTCGGAGGTCTTGTTGAGGAAGTATTTACCTGTGCCTATATGTTGGAGTGTTGAACCTATACCCTCCTCTAGTAATTTCACCATCTCTGGTCTAACTTCCAGGTCTTTGACCAATCTTGAGTTGACTCTTGTGCAAGGTGAGAGGTAAGGATTTAGTTCCATTTTTCTACAAATGGATAACGAGTTTTCCCAACACTATTTGTCGAAAAGGCTGTCTTTTCTCCAACATATGTGTCTGGCACCTTTGTCAAAAATCAATTGGCTATAAATTTGTGGATTTGTTTCTGTATCTTCTATTCTGTTCCATTGGTCTATGTGTCTGTTTTGTGCTAATACCATGCTGATTTTATTACTATAGCTCTGCAGTATAATTTAAAGTCAGGGATTGTGATGCCTCCTGCATGGTTCTTATTGCTGAGAATTGCTTTGGCTATCCTGGGTCTTTTGTTTCTCCATATGAAATTGATGATTGATTTTATAGGTCTGTGGAGAATGATATTGGTATTTTGATAGGGATTGCATTGACTCTGTAGATCACTTTTGGTAGAATGACCATTTTGACAATATTTATTCTGCCTATCCAAGAGCAGGGAAGATCTTTCCATCTTCTAAGATCTTCAGTTTCTTTCTTTAGTGTTTTATAATTTTCATTGTAGAGGTCTTTTACCTCTTTGGTTCTGTTTATTCCCAGGTATTTGATTGATGTGAGGTTGTTGTGAATGGAATTGTCTTCTGGATTTCTTTCTCAGTGGATTCATGGTTGGCATATAGAAAAGCTGCTGTTTTTTTAGGTTGATCCCGCTACTTTGTTGAATTTGTTAATCAGCTCTAGTAGTCTTTTTGTTGAGTTTTTTGGTCTTCTAGATATAGGATCATGTCATCTGCAAATAGAGATAATTTTAATTCTTCTTTTCCTATTTTAATTCCTTTGATATCCTTCTCTTGTTGCTCTGGCAAGAGTCTCGAGGACTATATTGAAAAGGAGTGGTGATAGTGGCCATCCTTGTCTTGTTCCTGATTTTAAGGGGAATTCCCACAATTTTTCTCCATTCAATATGATGTTGGCTTTGGGTTTGTTATATACTGAACTAATGATGTTGAGAGAGAACTTGGATATGGCTCACAGGCTGTGGGTTTGATCCCCAGCACTGCAAAAAAACAAAAACAAAAAACAAAACAAAAAGACTTTTAGTGGAGGAAGCAAAGGTATTATGTTCTATATAGGTTTACACAAAATAGCTTTCTAGTATTACAAAATATAGCTTTGATAATATTTTGGCAGTAAGTTATATTGGGGCTTATTAAAAAATATTTGTGTTGTACCAGTTCCAGAATATATGGTGGAGACAATATAGTTGCCTTGGTTTTCATGTACTCTAACATATACATTGAATTCTTTTGTCAAAGAATTTATAGATCTGGATGGAGTCTAGTTTTTGAAACTTCCCATCTTACTGTTAATTAAATGAAGGTCTTTGTAGGCTGTGAGTTGTCCAAAGCTATGATTATGTGGCTAGATAGGCTCAGAGTGGACAGTAGGATGCGAGCCTCATCATTTCTCTTCTAGAACACTTTTTTCAGTACTCTGATATTCCCAGCTGCTTATAGACTATGTCACCCTACTATTTTTGATTCCTGGGGCTTGAACCCCGGGGCAGTCTATCTTTGAGTTATACCCCCAGTCCTTTTTATTTATTTTTTATTTTGAAACAGGCTTTCTCTAAGTTGCAGAGGCTGGCCTCAAACCTGTGATCCTCCTGTCTCAGCCTCCCCAGTACTAAGATTACAGGCATGCACCACCATACCTAGTGAACCCCTACTACATTTAAAATATATTTCAATTTGGGAAATTGTGATACAGATAGAATATCTGAAATAGCACCCATGAGGCAAAGTGAGGTTTGCCTCTATTATAAACTATATATATTGTCATATTGCCTGTGGGTTCGTTCTTTACAGAATTGGTATCCTGCTTAGAAACTGTGGGAAACACACACACACACACACACACACACACACACACACACACACACGCACCAGAGAAGGATTTGAATGAGGGAACAGCACTGAAATAGCACAGAAAAATGTAACCATTGCATTGGACTTGTAAGTACTATTTTCTTGCTTCTGCTTTTGCTTCTCCCATCTTTAGAGGCAGCTCCAGGAACATCCTGTATATTTTGTAGCCCCAGAAGTCCCACACCCCTGTCCAAAATATGAGTGTTCGTGGATAGACAACATGGAAATATTATGGCTTCTGCTAAGTGAAGTTTGAGGAGCAATGCAAAGAGGTGAGTCCCAATTTTCCTCTGCCTGTTAGCGCCTCCACTGCAGACCAGACCCAGGCTATGGCTAGAAGATCAGACCTCTCGCAACATGATTTCTATAGAGGACAGGCTGTCATGTTAGTAGTTTTTCCATGACTTGCAAAACAAAACAGGAAAACAGAGGTCAAAATGCATTATATTTAAAACAAGAAAGCCTAGTTTAAAAACATTAAAAGAAGAATTTTTTTGCACAACATAAAATTTGCAGGAAAATTTGCCTTGGAGGGTCATACATATATAGCAACGTTTCTTAAACAATGAAACACAATGATTTAGGCAAAAAAATACAAGAGAAAAATTTTTGTGCTATTTTATCTGATTTTTTATGGAGGTAGCAATCTTAAATTTTTATTTAGCATGGTTTTCAATATGAATATTTAAGGACACTTAAAGTTGCTTTTCCTCTTATTCTGCATTAATTATGGTATCTTAATCTTAAAGTCTTATATTTGAATATGATAATTTTCAGAAAGATAATTTCCATGGTCATAAAGGAAATACTTTTCTCAAAAAGAAGTTTCGGTGATACTGGGGATTGAATCCAGGGGTGCTGTACTTTGAACTACATACATTACAAGCCCTCTTTATTTTTTTTTTATTTTGAAGCAAGGTCTAAGTTCCAGAGAATCTTGCTAAGTTGCAGAGGCTGGCCTCGAACCTGTGATCCTCCTATCTTAGCCTTCCAAATACTGGGAATACAGGTGCCTGCCATCACCCCTGGCTTTGAAGAGCAGTTTTTTGTTGTTGTTGCTATTTGTTCGTTTTTGCGGTACTTGGAATTAAATCCAGGAGCATTCTACCTCTGAGCTATATCCCAAGACCTTTTTATTTTGAAACAGGGTTGCACCAAGTTGCTGAGGGTCTTGCTAAATTGTTGAGGCTATCCTCGAACCTGCAACACTTCTGTCTCAGCCTCCCAAATACTGGGATTACAGGCATACAAATCTATTGATATTTCACTCCCTTGACTCTATTACTAATTAGTTAACACTGAGTTACTCCAAAGAATGAGTATTCTGGGTGAACGCTTGAGAGAGGAACAGGGTCTTTGCTGAGAGCCTCCTGCTGATTCTGGAGGAGTCCGCTGTTGCTTGTGAAGTGTCCAATGGCAGGGGTTACCTGGCGAGCACCTGAGGATGCCCTTTAGTACACAGGAGTGGTCCCCAGTGGACTGCTGGCAAGGAAGTAGGTGCTTCGGTCACAAAGCTGCAGGGACCTGAACCTAGCCAACCACCAGGCGATCCTGGAGTGGACCCTGAACTTCAGGAGACATCACAGTCCTGGCCACCGAAGCTGGCTCAATGTCGCCACAGCCAAGCCCTGTTGCACTGGGCCTGTGGTGGCACCCTTGATGGGAATATGTGATGGAGGAAAATCATCAATCACCCCCTAGCTGGAAGCGAAAGAGAGAGCAAGAGGCCAGAGTCCCCCAGTCCCCTCAAGGACATTCCCCAAGTGACCCAAGACCTCCTACTAGGTCCCATGTCTTAAAGTTCCACCACCATCAACAGGGCCGTGTGCTAGGGACTGAGGAGCCAGCCGAATCATGCCCAGACTCCTGACCCACAGAAACTGTGAGACAATAGATGTGTTTTTCCTAAATAAATAAATAAGCCAGGCATGGTGGTGCATGCCTGTAATCTTAGTATTTGGGAGGCAGAGACAGAAGGATTGCAGTTTAGAGGCCAGCCTCAATAGTGAGGACCTCAGCAACTTAGTGAGACCCTGTTTCAAAATAAAACATAAAAAGGGCTGGGGGTATAGCCTGGAGGTAGAATGCTGCTGTGTTCAATCCCATCACTAAAAATAAATGAATGAATGAAAGAAAGAATGAATGAATGAATGAATGAATAAATAAAATTTGTACTGATTTGTTATGCAGCAATAAAAACGTAGTTTTCGGAGTCAACAGCACGTAGACGATAATTGAAACCATCAGAGGCTAGAAGATTAAACATTGACCGTGCATGTATACAGAGAAGGGAAGGGGGCTTAAAATAATTCCTAATGAAGGGTGATGCCTAAAGAAAGAAAGAGGAAGAGAGGCTTTGAAAAATACCAGGAAAGGAAGAGTAAAAGCAAACAAATATGGTAGGCTTAACCATTTTCTTCCTCGCTGGTATTTCTATCTTTCCTCATGAGACAGCAACCTCACACTGTCACTCATTGCTGTGTTGGTGAGATTGGCAGGAGGCAGCAGGCAGCAGGCCTGGCTCAGCCTTCCTGGACTTTGTCTTTCAGGATTGTCCTCACCAGGGACCAAGGGTTCTCTTCTCTTCACTCGCCTACCGCAGACCACACGCTGCCTGGGAGGGAGGGAAGAACGAGGGGAGGTTTGCAAGAGTAACTTTAACTGGCTGGGCCAGAGGTGGCTTTGATTTCGTGTAGGCCAGAATGCTTTGGGGAAATCAGTAGAAGTCCCGTTTCAGTCCTAAATAAAGCCTGCCATTCAGTTTTACCTGTCATTAAGCTAACATGTTGATTCTGGTTTGATCTCTATTAATATAATAGAGTTTGTTTGGAACCATTGGGTTTGTTTGGAACCATTGGGGAAGGAGAAACACCCAACAGCCTTAGAAGCTGCAGGCAGACACAGGTCATGGAGGAAGAGGCCAGGGCAGCAGCCAAAGCCACAGAGGTGCACCGTCAGGAGCGCCGGGAGTGGTAGCATGTTACAAAGGGCTGAGCTGAGTTCACTGTGCACGTTTCCTTGTTTAATCATCATGACCAACCTCTGATCAAGAATTTCTTATATTCATTGTGTCTGGGAGGAAAATGAGGTTTCAATTTAAGCAACTGCAGAAATAAAAACAGCTGGCAAAACGGAGCAGCAAGAGCCCATACTCCAGAGCATCTACCCTCAAAGCCACTTCCAATATGGGTGTAATTTGACAAGACCTCGAGTGCACTGTTATTTTAGGGGAGTGCTGATGTCACGAACCAGATCACAGTTGGTTAATTAGATAATGAGAGGCAGGCAAAGAGAAAGGGAAGCAGATATAGTTAAATGGTCAATGCAATTTGGCAAGGAAGGTCAGAAGAGGTGGAGTAGGGAAATGGGATTTAGGGATAATTTTCTGTTAAGATAGGAGTGATTTTAGCTGGGTGCTGTGACACATGCCTATAAACCCAAAACTCAGAGGCTGAGACAGGAGGATCGCAGGTTTGAGGCCAGCCTTGGCAATTTAGGGAGACCCTCAGCTACTTAGCTAGATCCTATTTCAACATAAAAAAAGAAAAGGGCTGGGGGTTTAGCTTACAAGTAGAATATACCTTGGTTCAATCCCGAGTACAAAAAAAAAAAAAAAGAAGCAGAAGCAGCAGAGGGCTGCCTCCTCTGCCACCACCAGCTCCACATGTACCAAGAGGTCCTGTGAGCACACAGTGAGCACTGTGTGCCAAGAGGAGTCTCAGAATGAAACGGACTTTGCCAGCACCTTGGTCTTGAACTTGCAGTCCCCAAAATTGTGAGAAATGCATTTCTGTTCTGTAAGCCCCCAGCATGTGGTATTTTGTTATGGAAGCTCAAGCAGAAGACAGGAATCTTGACTGAAAGATTGAGGACTTTCCTACATGCATTTCTGCCTTTTATGGGGCCATTTGTAGGCACAGGAGTTAATCTTGCTGGCTGTGACTGAGCGCTGGCTTTGGTCATTGCAGTCATGTGAACTTGGAAATGCTTATTTTTTAAAATTTCTCTTGAGTCTCTGTTTCCTCATATGTTTAGTGGAGATACTAAAAGTATCTACCTGGAGTGTGATGTGTGTGTGTGTGTGTGTGTGTGTGCATGCATCAAACTGTACATGTAAAGTGCTTATCATAGCACACAGAACATACTACTTATCTAGCATATGTTACCTGTTGTTTTATTAGTTTTTATTCAACATTTGCTTAGTGAGAAACTGCTATGTTTGGAAGTTATTTTAAATGCATAAAGATAGATTAGATATGGTAATGTGGGCAATAAGAAGAAAGAGAAATTTCTTCCATATTCATAATTGGAGACAGCTTTGTAAATGGTGTATTATTTTAAAAATAAACATGCCAGAAAATAATCAAATAACTGTTATCCTCCAGTCACCTTGGGAGGCTCTGTATTTATCGAGACTTCAGTTAATGATCAAAAGATAGTGGGGATGCACATTGGGGAACTGCCTCTACCATCATTTACACAATCACCCCAAAAACTCTTCTCCCAGCCTCATTTTGGAAGGATATATCAGATTTCGTGTTGTGGGAGATTTGGGGAGGAGAGGAGGCATCCAGGTGACAGGGACAGCGTGTGCAGCCCAGAGCCCTGCGGGAAGCAGTGCCATAAGTTGGGAGCCTTCCAAACAGGTCTGGAGGGTTGGAGCTTAGGGAGGAAAACACTGTCTTCTGGTGAGGCTGAGCCTTCCTTCCTGACACACCCAGAAGGCACACTAATTTCTTAACTTTTTAACTCCAGTCCCCCTACTGTGCATAACCACAGACAGGCTCCTCCTAACTAACTTTGTGCCCTTTGGCCAACCTTTTCCTACTCTTCTCTAAAGAAATCATAATTGTGTGAGGGGACACGGGCATGCTAATGATCCTGCTTTGATCATTAAACAATGAATAGCAGAAGGAAACCTCACATTGTACCACATAAACACATGCACATATTATGTCAATCCAAAATACACTAATTTAGAGCTGATAAACACAAATTATCTAGGACAAATTCCTTAGAGGAAAGATGAGAAGGGCCATAGAGTTGTGTGTGGAGTGCTCAGAAATGAGTGTGGCTAGGTCAATGAGAGTCCACGTCACCCCAGAGGAGATGTCAGAAGGAGTTTTACCTTAAAGACGCCAGGGAGCATTGACTGAGTTTTAAGTTGAATGATGGTACAGCATGCTCACCAGAGGTATTGCTAGACATTCTTACCTTTTCTCTGTTTTTAAAGTAAACACGTTAAGCCAGGTGTGGTGGCGCACACCTGTAATCCCAATATTTGGGAAGCTGAGACAGGAGGATCTCAGGTTTGAGGCCAGCTTCAGCAACTTAGACCTTGTTTCAAAACAAAAAATAAAAAGGGCTTCTGGGAGTGTATTTCAGAAGTAGAATGCCCCTGGGTTCAAGCTCCAGAATAAATAAATAATTAATTAAATAAATAAAATAATTAAATAAACACTTTTAAATAGGTTAAAATAAAATATGATCTTTGCTATAGTTATTTTTAAGTTAAGATATCAGGTTAGGAAAGTTTTTCTATTCTGGGTTTGGTGATAATTTTTTGTTTGTTTTAATCTTGAAGGGATATAGCATTTAATTGGAGCTCTAATTGAATTGTACCATATTTATTTTTTAATCTCTTAGTACCTCAGGCATGGTGGCCCACGCCTGTAATCCCAGTACTTGGGAGGCTGAGACCTGAGGATCGCAGGTTTGCGGCTATCTGCAACAACTTAATGAGGCCCTCAGAAATTTTGTGAGACCCTGTTTCAAAATAAAAAATAAAATTGGGCTGGGGGTGTAGCTCAGAGGTAGAATGCCTCTGGGTTTAATCCCCAGTACCACACTCACAAAAAAGAAATCTCTTAGTGTAAGGGATTGTGTGGATAGGTGTTTGGATGTCAAACCAATTTTGCATTCCTGGGATAAACCCGACTTGGTATTGATGCATCTTTCTTTTAAATGTTGCCGGGTCGGGTTCACTAATGTTTTGCTTAGGACATTTGTATCCATGATCTTGAGTGAAATTGGCCTCTCATCTTCTTTCCTTTGTGCTGTTCTTTCTGGTTTGTTTGCGACTATGATAGTTTCATAACGCGAGCTAGGGCAGTTTCCCTTCTTTCCTCTGGAAGAATTTTACAGAATTGGAATATGTTCGTTGAAGGTAACATTGACTCTACTATGTAAGTGTGATGTTTTCTGGGTTATTATTTTAAAATAAGGGTTCAATATATGTGGTGGTTAAAGGACTATTGTTTCTTTTGAATCGGTTTTCATTAATTTTTCTATAAATATGTGTATTTTAAGTTAAAATTTATTTACTTAATTTATTATGCATGGTATCCTTACTTTTCAATTTCTGCTTTGCTTATAAGTTTCTATAATTCTTAATTTGTATTTTTCTCTTATTTTCCTTCTTTTGCTGTAATTACTAAAGCATATGAATTGTACAATTTGATTGTTTCACTGTGATATTTCTATACATGCACATGTTGAGTTTTGGTCATGTCCACCCTCCCTTCTCTCCCTTTCCTCTGAGTCTTTCCCCCTCCCCTAGAGTAGTAACTATTATATTTTTAATTTTTTTAGTTTCTACATATGAGAGAAAATATGTGATATTTGCTTTTCGTGTCTGTCTTATTTCACTTAACACGATGATTTCCAGTTCCATCCATTTTCCTACAAATAACATAATTTTATTCTTACTTCTAGCTGAACAATGCTCCATCATGTATACATACCACCTTTTTTTATCCACTTATCTGTTAATGAGAACACAGGCTGATTCCATATCTTGGCTATTGTGAATATTGCCACAGTAAACATGGGCGTGGCACAATCTCTTCGGCCTGCTGACTTTATGTCCTTCAGGTAAATACCTAGATGTGGTGTAGATGGATTATATGGTAGCTCTGACTTTAGTTTTGTGAGGAAGCTGCATACTTTTTTCCATAGTGTCTGTACTAATTCCCACCAACAGTATGTGAGGGTTGCTTTCTCTGCACATCTCACCTACTTCTCTTGTGACTGATTTTGGCTTGAAGTTTATTTTGTTGGATATGAGTAAATCTACTTCTTACTTTCAGATTCCATTTGCATGGAATATCATGCTCCAGTCTTTTGCTTTTGGTCTGGGTGTATCTTTGCTGGAGAGGTGAATTTCTAGCAGACAGCAAACTGTTGGGCTTTGTTTTAATCCAATCAGCTAATCAGCCTCTTTTAATTGGGGAAATCATTTCACAAGTTGGGCATGGTGGCACAAGCCTGTAATCCCAGTAGTTGAGAGGCTGAAACAGGAGGATCACAGGTTCGAGGCCAGCATGCAGTAACTTAGAGAGACCCTTTTTCAAAATAAAAATGAACTGGGGATATAGTTCAGAATGTCCCTGGGTTTGATCACCAGTACCACAAAAAAGGTGAGACTCTCAACTGAGTTTTTAATTCGACTTATTGAGCTTTTTGCTTCCAAGACTTCCAATTGGTTCTTATTAGGAACCTCTATCTCTTTATTAAAATGCTCTTTCATCTCCTGCACTGTCTTTACTAATTCATTCAGATGTTTATTTGTATTCTCTTTGAATTAATTAATCTTTTTTTTTGCAGTACCGGGGATTGAACCCAGGGGCATTCTATCTCCGCGCTACACCCCCGGCCCTATTTTTTATACTTTATTTTTGAAACCGGGTCTCACGAAGTTGCGGAGGGCCTCACTAGGTAGAGAGAAAGAGAGAGAGAGAGAGAGAGAGAGAGAGAGAGAGAGAGAGAGCTGAGGCTGGCCGGGAACCCGGATCCTCCGGTCTCCACCTCCCAAAGTACTGGGATTACAAGCGTGAGCCACCACTCCCGGCTGAATTAATTAATCATTTTAAGAACCAATCTTTTGAATCTTCGTCTGGAATTTCATCCAATCCAGCATCTCCGGATTCAGTTACTAGAGAGTCAGGTGCGTTTAGAAGAGTCCCGTTGCCTTGTTCTTTAATGGTTCTTGTGTTTCTATGTTGAGATTTACACAACTGTTGAAACTGATATCTCTTCCACTTTTCTGATGAGGTGCCCTGGGCTATCAGCTTGTTATTTAGTGTTGAATTTAATTCCAAATGGCCTTATAGTAGCCTAGTTTCCCTGTGGCTTCTCTGGCTGTGATTGGTGAGTTTTGACACAGTGCATGTTGTGTCGGAGCCTGAGGGGACCACTTCCTCTTCTTCTTCTTGTGTCTCACAAGAGCGGGCTCCTCTGGTGTTTGGGCAGGTTTATTGCAGACAGCAGAGTTATGGGGTGCACTTTCTATGATTGCTTTTCCAGTTTTGTCTACAATATGCTACTTTCAAGGGTGTGGGAGCAAGCTGTGTTGCGGTTCCCTGTACTTGCAATGTCCACAACAAGTGTGATTTCTCTGTGCTGTTGCTGTGGGTCTAAGTACCCAGAAACAAGATTTCAGCTCCTCCCTGCCAGACCAGGTTGTCAGCTGGTGTCTCTTAACTCCCTTCTTTTTTTTTTTTTTTTTTTTTTTTTTTGGTCTTGTGGCACTGGGGATTGAACCCAGGGGCATTTTATCTCTGAGCTACACCCCAGCACTTTTCAGTCTTTTATTTTGAAATGTGGTTCCTGAGGGTCTCACTAAATTGCTAAGGCTGGCCTCGAACCTGCAATCCTCCTGTCTCAGCCTCTGAAGTACTAGGATTACAGGTGTGTGCCACTGCACCCTGCTCTCTCTTGTTCTTAAACTTGAAGTTTCTGCCATGTTTTGAGTGGGACTAGGAAATGGGTGGAATAAGCTGAAATTTATTTCAATTGTGCTGTGGGAATAGCTCAGCGGCACTCAGCATGCTGGGATGTAGGCTTGATTCCCAGCACCATTCCTAAGGAAGAAAATAAGCAACAGTAACCCCCACAACATAAAAACAAACCAGATATAGAAATACAGAAACAATTGATTAAAAACTACAACAATCACAATACCAATAATAATAGAAAACAGAGGGGCAAAAAATATAGAATGAATCAGTCAGCATTCTCATCTATGTCTGTGACCAA
Source organism: Glis glis (assembly GCA_004027185.1). Lineage (NCBI taxonomy): Eukaryota > Metazoa > Chordata > Mammalia > Rodentia > Gliridae > Glis > Glis glis. Next base: position 34,635 of record PVJS01004980.1, read on the forward strand.
AACACTCAGCAGCACAGCTTAGAGGAAGAGAGATTTATCTGATGGCTCACAGTTCCAAGGTTTCAGTCCACGGTAGGCTGAGTCATGTCTGCAGAGGTCAGGCATGGCAGCAGGGAGCAAAAGGAGACAGAGAAGGGGACTGATGGACACATACAGAATCAAACGTCTTCTCCAGCCATGCCCCCCCTGCCTACACTACAACCCAATAAATCCATTCAATTATTAATCTATCAATGGATTTATCTACTGACCAGGTTAGAGTGCTCATGATTCAATTATTTCACCTATGCACAAAAGTTAAAATGAATAAAAATAAAATGCATAAGAAAGGGGGAAATGAGACCATAGGAACCCATTAAAGTATAATACAAGATACTTTATTGGGATGGTGCACACTAATACAAGATACTTTATTGGGGTGGTACACACTTGTAATCCCAGTACTTGGGAGGCTGAGGCAGGAGGATCACAGGTTCAAGGTCAACCTCTTCCCTCAGCAATTTAGCAAGACTATGTTTTTTGTTTTTGTTTTTTGTGCTACTGGAGATTGCATTCTACCTCTGATCTACACCCCCAGCCCTATTTTATCTTTTATTTTGAAATGGTCCTACTAAGTTGCAGAGGGCCTCACTAATCCTCCTGTCTCAGCCTCCCAAGTACTGGAATTACAAGTGGGCACCACCACACCCGGCTTGGAGATCATGTTTTAAAATAAAAAATAAAGTAGAGCTGGGGATATAGCTCAGAGGCAGAATGCCCCTGGGTTCAATCTTCAGTACCACCCCCCCAAAAAAAAGAAAAGAAAAGCATACTACAAGATAAGAAAAAATAAGATAAAATAGTGAGATTAATAGAAGAAAGACTAGATTGCAAAAAAAGAAAAAGAAGAAGAAAAAAATAAGCTGAGCCCTAGCCTCCCCCTAGGTTAGATGTTTGGAGTGGACATACTTCCTTCCCAGCATGAGCAGACTGGTTCCAGAAGCCCTTTGGCTTGCAAGCCTGGTGGTGTGGTCCGCCTCTGGCTACAGTGGCCCTTCTCAGGGCTGAGTCCAGGCTCTGTCTGCCACGCTGGACAGCGCTGTGTTCAGCCCTGTGGACCCCAGTCTGTGCGGATGTCTGGGTTGCAGCCGGCCCTTGTCAGGGCAAGCTTTGGGGTTATGTGGACCCACTGGGCAGGTACATATTCAGCAGAGCTGGCTGTACATATTCAACCCTGTGCCTGGGAGGTGTGGCAAAAGTCCAAGCCAGGCATATACAGGGTGGTTCAGGCTATGAGGAGGCAGCCATCAAGCCCGTGAGTTCCTCCTGGAAGGGGAGCAGGGACCCGCACTCAGCCCCCACACTGAGGCCCGGCCTGCAGCTCGCCTGTGCTGGTGCGCTGTGCGGTGTGGGGCGTGCGGTTCCCTCGCTCAGGGGAGCCTCCCGCGCCCACCTTTGCGAGTCTCTGTTCCCTCGCGGTTCTCCGCACTGCCTGGATTTCTGGCCACTTCTCTGTTGGTTCTCAGCGGTTCCCTATCCTTTCTCTCTTCAGGATACAGTTTCTCCTTTACTGGTATGACATTCTCACAGTTATATAAATAGGACCTCGTTTCTGCCATTTTGCCTCCTGTTCCTCTTCAAGTTTTTATAAAAGAGAAGAATTAGTAAAAGTTCTATAAATATTTGGTAATATTTATCAGTGGAACCATCATGTTTGGGGCTTCTGTTGGTCAGGAAATTTTTGATTATTCATTCAATCTCTTTATTAGTTATAGGCCTATTCAGAATTTCTAATTCTTCCTGATTTAGTAGGTGGTATGTTTTTACAAATTCTCCATTTCATCTGCGTCATACACTTTGTTGGCATATAATTTGCTCATAATACTCTCTTGTAATCTTTTATTATTTCTATAGAGTTGGTAACAATGTGCCCACTTTCCTTTCTGATTTTAGAAGCTTGAATCTTCTCTCTCTTTTTTTCTTAGTCCATGCATCTAAAGATTGGTCATTTTTTAAAAATATTTTCAAAGACCAACTTTTGTTGATTTTCTCTGTTATTTTTTGCTCTCAATTTCATTTATCTGTGCCCTAATATTTACTGTTTCCTCCTACTACTAGTTTTGAATTTAGTTTGTATTTATCTAGTTACTTAGGTTGTAAAGTTAGATTATGGATTTGAGATCTTTCTTGTTTTATAATTTAAACAGTTATAGCTCTAAATCTCTTTTCACTATGTTCTATAAATGTTGGTCTGTTGCGTTTTTATTTTCATTCTTATACATTTTCTAATCTTCTTTGCAATTTCTTCTTTGATCCATTGAATGTGTCTAATTTCCATAAATTTTTGAATTATTTTGTTATCCTCTGTTCTTGTTTTCTAACATCATCTCTTTGTGGTCAGAGAAGATATTTTGTACATCTATATTCTTAAATCAATTTGGACCTCATTTTTATAGTGACTTATGGTAGAGGGGACAGTCTGGTGCCAATGACCCTGTAATAACAGAAGCAAAAGGCTGACATGCTAAACAAATATAAACATGATACCCTTTTATCATTCTTTTTATTTCAAATTTTCTTTAGTGGTTCCCTGTCTTACTCTAAGTTGCGCGCGCGCATGTGTGTGTGTGTGTGTGTGTGTGTGTGTTTTAGTGGGGATTGAACACAGGGGCGTTCTACCTCCAAGCCCGTTTTACTTTTTGTTTTGAAACAAGATCTTACTAAATTGCTGAGTCTGGCCTCAAACCTTTGATCCTACTATCTCAGCCTGGATTACAGGCATGTGTCACCATACCTGGCGTATTCCAAGTCCTCTTTAAGACTCTTATAAGGTCCTGCATTATTGTAAGTCTCTGACCACTAACTCCATTCTATTCCTCATTCTCCCAAAGCCAGACATGCTGGCCTTCTTCAACTTCCTTAAATGCACTAACTATACTTTCAGACTATTCACTTATAGTTCTTTCTTTGTGTGTGTGTGTGTTGCTGTTGTAGTGAAGATTGAACCCAGGGGCATTCTACTTTCGAGCTACACCCAGCCCTATTGTTTACTCTTAATTTTTAAACAGGGTCTCACTAGGTTGCAGAGGGCCTCACTAAGTAGCTGAGACTGGCTGCGAACCAGTGATCCTCCTGTCTCAGCCTCCTAAGTACCAGGATTACAAGCATGCGCCACCACGCCTGACAGTTCTTTCTGACTAAATACATCTTCCCTACTAATCTACATGATTTATATCCTACCCTCTTCAAGGTATTTGACTCAAATTCACCTATAAATGTAGCCTTCCTTAGTGATCCTGCATGTAATATATACTTCCCTCCCCAATCATTTCCTATCCCCTTTATTCTGTTTTTTTAATCACTTAGAAACACCTAACATATTTCAAACTTCTTAATTCTGCAGAAGCTCTGGAACATTTATTTTGCCCCCAACTCCTCAATAGTTATTGTGTGCCTGGTGTTGTGGAGTCTTGCCCTACGCATAAGCAGCTTAGAATTCATTCAAGACCCAAGGAAACTCCTTTGCAAGTTCTATTTGTTTCCATTCTTTCTTCTAGAACATAAGAGCATAAATGTTATTTTACTTTATCCTTGCTACCTGTAACAGTGTCTAGTAATACTAAGGGCTTAATTCACAGTTGTTGACTTTGAATAATAAAATTTCTTGTGCATATGGAGAAAATGCCATCTAATTTATAATCATGAATGAAAGCAGGATATTAAGGAAAATAAATGTTTGGGCTTTCTGTTATAGGGAAAGTGAAAGGAAGCCAACTAGAAATGATTAAGAATTTCTGATTTTCTTTTTCCTGGCAAAAGAAAATCATAAATTTGGTAGGGGTCCAATTGATACAGCTAAAGCCCATTTTTTTCACATCAAGACAGCTTCTTAAGAATAAGAGGAAACTAAATTTGTTTAAATAGTAGGAATTAACAAAGTTGGTGGGATTGCCAGGAGCAGTGGTATACTTGGGAGGCTGAGACAGGAGGATCTCAGGTTTGAGGCCAGCCTCAACAACTTAGCAATACCCTCAGCAACCTAGTGAGACCCAGTTTCAAAATAAAAAATAAAAAGGGGGGGGGATAAAAAGGACTTCAGTGTAACTCAGAGGTGGAAGTCCCTGGGTTCAATTCCAGCACCAAAAACAAATAAATAAACAAACACAACGACAAAACCCCAAAGCTGGTGGGATAGAACAACTGGGTGGAAAGGGGGCTGAGAATAGTGATTAGCTGTTTATATGGTTCAGAAAGTTAAGAGAGGCCAGGAAGGGCTCAAGGGCTTGGAGATCATGGTAGACAAACAGTATGCCAGGTGAACTGGTTAGATCTTAATTTCTCTGGCTTATCTTAGAGAAGGGCTAAAAAACTATTAATGGTGGCTTAGCCTAGGGCCTCAATTTTATCTGTGAGGAAGTTGAGGTCCAAAGAGATGACCTGACCCCTTCAAGGTCACCTAGTTAAAAAGATACTCATGCGAATACAGCCCAAGCCACCAGTTATCAGCGGAGAGCCAGACGATCACTGAGTCTCTCCTCCCAGCCAACTTTCCCTGCTAGTGGAATGCCAACTGTGGCCACTCATTCTCCCTCAGTCTGCTATGAACTTTATAACTCTCAATGACAGAAAAAGGAAAAGATCTCAACAAGAGCCCTGCATTGTTTTCTTTGTGGTTCAGTAAGTTTCTGGCTTCGGAGCATTTGGAAGTCTATTTTCCAGACAAGTGTAAATGCAACTGCCTCCAAACATTTAGCCTGCCAGTAGGATGCCTGTCTCTAGCCCACAGGATGGGCTGCCTTATGTTGTTTGGATTCTGAACCAGGTTGTCTGACAGCAGGACACTTTTCAGTTTGATCAAGGACAATGGGCTCTAGAGCAAGGTTCCTCATTTGTCATACTTTCAGATTGGGAAAATCTTACACCATGTTGGCTATTGGTTCAGCTGGACTGGGGCCGGGGCAGAAATGACTCACCATGTACACAGGGAGCTTCTGAATCCCAGGTGGTGCCAGGAAAGAGGTCTTTTAGGTAAGTCAGGAGGCCTGTATTCGGGTTCCCCTCCATTATCCACTCGGTAGAGTTGTAAAGAAAGTTATTTCACCTTGCTAAGACTTCATTTCATCATCTTCAAAGAGAAGCAGCAGAAGAAATAGTTTTTATGATTTATTCCTTTCCCAGAACCAGTAGTTGAATGGGAACAGGCATATTTCTGTGTGAGGACCTATGAAATAGAATGTAATACAAATGACCTGAGTCTTCCTAAGGAATCCCTGGTCCTGCTGGGTTACTGAGCATTACACAAAATGAGTTAAGAATGGGTGAAATGAGGAAGTAGAAGAAATAAAAAAATAGGTAGAAAGGAGACATAAAAGGAGAAAAAATATATGGAAACCTGTGTCAAAATTCCCCATTACCCTTCTCTTCAGCCAGGCCTGTTAGACCTCAGTTCCTAAGGATGTTGCAAGGCTTTACTAATTAACCCAAGCATGACTGTCCTCGAAGAGGTATCTATTGATCAGACAACAGATACCACACCAAAGATTCAGAAAGATGGCTGAACACCCTATTGAAAAATTTACTCACTTACAAAAAAGGTTGAACTGTTATTTATCCAACCTAGAAATAGTTAATCAGGAGATAGATCTGTTGATCAGAAAACAGAGGTCACACAAAAGAGCAATCTCCACAGGCACTGTTAGCCATCTACCTGTAAAGGGTTTAAACAAAAGAACACTTTCCTTGGGAACTATTAGCTCTCCTTTAATAGTTTAAAAAAAAAGAGAAATCTATTGAGAAGATGGTGAAGGTCCCATGAGGACCCTGCGGATGACCAAAACTCCTTAAATCCTCTTGTGACTACCAGATTGAGATGATCCTCACATACCTCTACCTACCCACCATTCATGAAAGCCTCCTATAAAAGAAGAGCTATAGGCCCCCAAATGCTATTCTCTCACTTGGAGATGACCTGCATTCTCTCTTGCATGCATATTTCATGCTTTCATAAATAAATATCTATGTCTCTGATTGGTGTTAAAGTTCTTTTCTGTCATGTATGCCAAATACTCTGCCAGTCCTAAGTTGTGTTCCCCTCTCTCCCCCACTGGGAGCTGGTCAGTATCTTTCACAGAATCAATCATTCTCCCATGACACAATGACAGCTAAAGCCAGGATTCCAGCTCTTGCAGGACATTCTGAGAAATTGTAAGCTTCCTACCCAAGAATAGGCTAAACCCTTTCATATAAAGCAGAGAGAGGTAGGGAGGTCTGGGTCTGGCTAGACAGTAAGCAAAGCAGGTAAACCTCACTTCTAGGTAACATGCATTTGCTGATGGCTGTGTTTCATGTTAGAGATGAATTGCTTTGGAGCCACAGATGTTAATTATAGCCAGGAAAAGGACAGAACACTGCAATGGTGAGATATGTTAGGAAAAACACATGATTTGGAATTGAACAGACCTGGAATCAAATCCAGTTCTGGAATTATGCATCCTTTCTGAATCCAAATTCTGTCATTAGTAACTTGGGGATAATTATATTTTGCATGAATTTTATGAGGATTAGAGGTAATATATGCAAAATGCTTGATACATGATAAACATTTGCTAAATGTTATCCAATTCTATCAATGAAGCATGGGGAAGGGGCAAGAATTTTGGCTTAAATAGCAATACAGGTACAATGAGATTTTGCAAAATTTAGCACATCTAGGGCTACTTTCACATCAGGTGTGACTTTGTAGGGTTGTTCGTGACACAGCCAAATGGAGAAAGCAGTTTTAGGAACCCGTAGTAGCATTGTGGAAAGATGTACAGTCACATGCCCCTGAACCTGCATTTTGGGACGACAGAAAGTGCTGACTCCAAAATTTCTATACAAGAACCTTAAGGGTGGCAATTGAGTTGGATATAAGGGCCTACGCACTTTTCTTAAAATTAAGTTTTCACATAAATTTATGAATGACTAGGAAATGTCAATTATCCGCATAAACTCTGGGAGGGTGTAGATAGTGGAAGGGGTTGGGGAGAAGCTCTCCTCCTCCCACATTTCTCAATGCCACCACTAATGTCAGAGCAAACATTGGTATAAAAGCAAAATTTTGACATGTACAATCTCATGCTAGCTGGGACATTGGAAATCATCCCAGTCAGCTCCCTCCCTTCATGGTTAAAAATAATAATAAGCATGGAAGAAAAGTTACTGGCCAAATGCTAAACAGAGTAAAGGCATGAATATGTATAACGCCTGATTTGGGGATTCAGTGTCCCTCTACCCTAATATAGATGCAAACACACCCATCCACACACAAACACACTCATTCCAAACAGGACTGAAACCCAGCAGGCAACAGGGTTTTCATTACTTCTTTATTCATATATTACTTATTTAGAAGACATGAACACAGAAGAAATAAACTCAACTTCAAGGCAGAAATGGGCAGAGAATGGAAAGTGGCCTCTATGTATGCAGGTAACTGTAGGTAGCAAAAAAAAATTATATTTAATGTAATGTGCAGATTAAGTTAATTAAAAATTGAGTAGCCCTTTTCAGGACCCCTCCCCTGTGTGGGAGCTTTGCTGTTTTCTATTATACGCTGAAAAAAATCAATTAAATATTGGCTGATTGTGTACATGAAGATTCAGAGATAAAAGTTAGTGTTCTTATTCTCTAGAAGCTTCAGTTCAGTGGGCATCTTAACTGTAAGTGTTCACAGTGGGTTTCTTGTCAATAACCTACTATGGGAACAAAGGAGTAGAGTGGCTAGACTGTTCTTTCTATTTAATAGGTGAGTGTCCTAGAATGAGTGGGAAGGTGCTCTAAGCCTTGGTGTCTTTATTATAGAATGGTAAGAATATCTGCCTTACTAGATTGTGGTGAGGATCAAATGAGCTAACAGAAGCAAAAGAGCTCTATAAACTTTAAGAAGCCTATACAAATGCTAATTGTTGCTATTTTCTTCTCCCTTAAGGGTGTACTTGGCCTTCCTGATAAGGCTTTTAAGAAAAAAGCCAAGCTGATCCTGGGCCTTCAAAAAAGTGTTCTTTCAGGCAGTCCATGAATTATGATTTGAACTTAACTCATACTTTAAAAATAATAAAAATTCAGTAACTTTCAAAAATACCCAATTTTCAAATATCCTGCTTTTTCTCCTTCATGCATCTCCCATTGTCGTTTTTTGCAGTTTCCCAAACTTTAGTCCATTCTGCTCACATCTTCCCAGTGGCAATTTTCTTTCTTCTCTCCTTGTTCCCCTCTCTCAAGGCAAAACCTGTAAGAGAAGCACAGGCTAGCTAGAAGGTTTGCAGCAGAGGCCTCAAAGAACAGGCCATTATGAAACTTCAACAAGAAAAGATTGAAGCTGAGCTTTAGAAAAAGTTACCATCAGGAATATTGTAGAAACGATATTAATGCTTTCATATAATAGCCACTTATTTGACATACATTTTGTTTCATGGTAACAAAATATCATTTCTCAAATCATCCCAGTGTCCTAAAATTGGTACATAGATTTAAATGAGCACCAGTACCAAGCAAGGATTGAGGAGGAGGGGCAGTGTTGGCGATGTGCATGCATTGAGCCAGAGACTGGGAATCCTGCCGAAGGGAACTGCTGCTTCTGCCCTCCGGTCCTTTTCTAATGTGGAAATGAGGCTTCATTACAGCCAGAGCAATTGGTCTAGATTTTTGTGTAATCCCTAATTTTTAAAGATTTCCAATGGATTATACAAGAAAAAATGTGGAAGTCCAGTAATTTTTAAATATTTTCAATGGATTATATAAGAAAAAATTATTGAAGTCCAGTAATTTTGGGGCCTCAGAAAACACATTGAAAAGATACCATGGACATTACATTTTGACCTAAAGAAGCTAGAGAAAAAGAATAGAAATTCATCAGCCAAGATACAGTTTCACTAGTGGATATTAAAATAACTCTATTGATAGCCAGATGTGATGGCACAGCCTGTTAATCCCAGTACTTGGGAGGCTGAGACAGGAGGGTTGCAGATTCAAATCCAGCCTCAGCAACTTAGTGAGACTCTCAGCAACTTAGCAAGACCCTGTTTCAAAATAAAAAGTAAGAAGGGCTGGGGTATATATAGCTTCGAAGCAGAAAGCCCCTGGGTTCAACCCCTAGTATCACCTCAACCCCATCCCCATAAACAAAAACAAGAACAAAAACGAAAAACCCCGAACAACTCCTACTGATGGTATGGAAATAACAACTTTAGACTTCCAGGGTTACATGAATATTCATGTTGATTCGCTTATTCATCAAATATATGTAATAGATGTTATATAGTATGAAGTAAGGTAATAGATGACAACCATGGTAGATTTCTGAATAGAGTACTGAACAAAATGCAGAAAGGACTGAGATAATACCTGGATTAACAGTATACACACATGAAAACCAATTATAAGAATTAGGGTGGGGGCCAGGCATGGTGGTACACACCTGTAATCCCAGTACCTGGGAGGATGAGATAGGAGGATCTCAGGTTGGATGCCATCCTCAGCAATTTAGCAAGATCCTCAGCAACTTAGTGAGACCCTGTTTCAAATTAAAAGGGGCTGAAGGTATAGCTCAGAGGAACATCCCTGGGTTCAATCCCAGTTCCACACACACACACAAAAATCAGGTTTGGTGATGTAGCTCAGTGTTAGAGTGCTTGCCTAGCATGTATGAGGCCCTGGGTTCAATCCCAATCCTCAGCACTGTTAAAAAATTAATGAGTTAAAATGAATGGATATAATGTTATGGTTGGTAGCACTGACCGTGTCCTCAGTTCCCTTAACTGTAGACACCTCTGTCATTGGATCCTGTGTCCTGGGAATGCTGTGAGCACTGGGATAGCACAAGTAAAGTTTGTTCAGTATTCGAGGTGAACAAAGGCCTCCGGGGTGATTCCAGATTTGACTGGATCGTAGCCATTTGATCATCTTAACTATCAGTGATGACCCAGAGATATTTCTGTGTTTATCTGTCCAGTAGTTACCGTTAGAAGACAGCTGGATTCTCATACCTGCTTCACCATTCAGTTTATTATGTTGCACTGTTTGAGTTCATATACATGAAGAAAATGTGGCCTCACACAAATCTGTAGCTGAAAAGGGAGAAGCATTTTGATATGCTTCCCAGATAATGGTGGGTATTCTTTTTGTTATTCCATAAAAATTCTATAAGTGGTAGTTAAACTTCTAGAATCTCAGATTTAGTGAGTCAATATTTGGAAGAGTTACATAACTGTGAATCGGTATTTTCCAAATGACCACTGCATGCCATTATAAAAAGTGGAACATGGGCAAAAGATCCATTCGAACTAGACTAATGGATCGCAATGTAACTGTATGAATATAGACTAATGGACTTTAATATACCAGCATGAAAGGTTCACTGCACAAGTGTATACGGAAACAAGAATCATACTTGGTATGCAGCAGAAATGCTTTTGTGTATTTCCTATTTCCTCACACAGAATATTAAAAAAGAAATGTACTTAAGGGTCAAAATCAATAAAATTAATAAGATTTACTATTTCACCCAATGTACTGCGAATTGAACCCACTGCTTTTCGAAAAGGCTGCCTCTCTGAGTCCCTGTTACAAAGGCTGAGTGGTGGTGGCCATGCACAGGTCTGGGCCCACTGCCTTGATTAATTCTGGGCACAGCAATTTAATGCACTAATGCTTTTGCACCATCAGTGCAAAGTTTAATACAGAGAGAAAAGCAATTATGATCTTAGTACAGTGCACCAATAAATAAATAAATAAGAGATCTTAGTGTTATTATAAAAAATAGCTGGGCATGGTGGTGCATGCTTGTAATCTCAGTACTTGGGAGGTTGAGACATGGAGGATTGCAGGTTCACAGTCAAGTCTCAGAAACTTGTGAGGCCCTTCATAACTTAGTGAGATCCTGTTTCAAAATAAAGAATAAAATAGGGCTGGGGATGTAGCTCAGAGGTAGAATGCCTCTGGGTTCATTCCCCAGTAACACACATACACACACGCGTGCGTGCGCGCACACACACGCGTGCAAAATAGTTTTGACCCCTCAGACATTCTTGAATAGATCATGGATAAAGTCTTCTGGCCACACTCTGAGAAACACTGGACTAGAACATTGGAAGATAGGAATAGGACATCAGAAGACAGGAGACTAGGAGCTGGGCACAGTGGTGCATGCCTGTAATCTTAGTACTCGGGAGGCTGAGAAAGGAGGATCGCAGGTTCGAGACCAGCCTTGGCAACAGCAAGACCCTCAGTAACTTAATGAGACCCTATTTCAAAATTAAAAAAAAAATAAAAAAGGGCTAGAATGTAGCTTAGAGGTAGAATGCCCCTGGGTTCACTTCCCAGGATTAGATAGATAAATGGCTAATGCTGGGGTGTAGCTCAGTGGTAGAGCATGTGTTTGGCATGCGCATAACCCTGGGTTCTAGCCCCAGCAACAATAACAAAAAATTAAAAAACAAAAAAGAAGAGGAAGAGGAGGAGGAGGAGGAGGAAGAGGAGAAGGAAATAGAGGTGGATAAAGTTTCCTGTAGGACAACTGGAATTATGCCAGTGGGGGGCCTGGAAATAAGAATAAGCAAGGCACATTCAACGAGTTCACAGGGAGCAGCTTATACAATTCAGAAAGCGCTGCTTGTTCTTTTTATCTGCCCCTACAAAGAGAGGCAGAGAGAGAGGAAATGCATCTCCTTCCATCTTGCTTATTGAAAAATCTCAGCGAAGCAGTTTTAACTTCAGCTAGTCTACATTTTGTCAATGAACATGAATATTTTGGCAATTGATTAAGGTTCAGAATTCAAAGAAAAGACGAACCCTGATAAATCTCTTTCACTATTGGGTGTAACTACAGAATCTGAACTCTTGCTTTAATAGTGGAGAGAGAGATTATTTATTATTTTTAAAGTGAATTGCTGCTTTAGTTTTATACATTTACATAAATACTATTTTATTCTGTATGAATTACACCCCACTCCCAATACCCAAAGGAATAAGACATACTATTACTAATTTTTATTTTATGTACTTTAGAGAAAATATAGCTTAGAAAACCTAAGGGACTTGAAATAGTGAGTCCACCTTCAATTCTAAATGTGTAACAATTATTTTCATGTACACATTGTTCACAGTGGGGAATATAGTACTAGGAGGTTAGAACATAAATCCTAGTGTCTTGGCTATTTTTGTCCCTAAACTTCAGCAAAAGTTAGGAGGGTACTGTGAAATAGTAACAAAATAAAATCACTTCCTCCCACCCCCGTGGTACTGGGGATTGAACCCAGGGGCACACCATCACTGAGCTCTACCTCCCAATCCTCTTAAAAATGTTTTTATTTTGACAAGGTCTCCCTAAGTTATTGCATGCTAGCCTCGAACCTGCAATCTTCTCTCAGCCGCCCAAGTACTAGGATTACAGGTGTGCACCACTGTGCTCAGCTGAGGTCATTCGTAGAAGCTAGATCAGGGGCATGTATTACCACAGATGCTGATCCGCACCTATGAGGTCTGCCATGGAGGAAGTGCCAAAGGAGGTACAGATAGATGTACGGCCTTGGGATCCAAGGGTCCCTGGCATCCCTCACTCACTCCCATAGCTTGTGACCTTCTCTGATTCTTGGGCAGCCTTCAGGGCAGTGCAGCTTGATCTCCACACCTCCTCCAAATCCTGTAACTCACACTCACGTGGTTACCTACTTTTCCCGTGTGATCAGTCCTGGATCATTCAGCTTCCTAGTTGCCCAACAGAATGTATTCCTCAGAGATGTACAGTGAAGATGCAGAAGAGGCCTCATGGCTCATGCCTGAGGCCTCTCTCGTTTTCTCTGAAGGAGACTTTAAGAGCTGTTTAGGCATGGTGATGCACACCTAGAATCCCAGTAATTGGGAAGCTGAGACAGTAGGATTATAGGTTCGAGGCCAGCAGCATGTGGTAACTTTGTGAGACCCTATTTCAAAATATAAAATAAAATAGATAGGGCTAGGAGTGTGGCTCAGAGGTAGAATGCCTCTGGGTTCAATCCACAATACCACAAAGAAAAAGAAAAAAACAACATGAGAGATGCTTGACTGCTTAAATTCATTAGTGAAGATAACTCACAGGAGGACTTTTGAGCTAACAGCCAGACATACCATTACAGTCCTATTAAGAATTTTGTTCTGTGTGTGTTTCCTAACTTGAGCTTAGTGTTTTACTTTTATTTTCAGAGGAATGTAGAAAACAATCTTTTTTCATATAAATGAATGCAAGCCGGGCATGGTGGCACATGCCTGTAATCCCAGTACTTGGGAGGCTGAAACAGGAGGATCATAGGTTCAAGACAAGCCTCAGCAACTTAGTGAGACTCTTAGCAACCTAGGGAGACCCTGTTTCAAAGTAAAAATATAAAAAAAAGCTGGAGGAATAGCTCAGAAATAGAATGTCTCTAGGTTCTATCCCCTGTACTATACACACACAAAATAAAACAGTGAATGCATATTCATGTAATATATTGTGTGAAATTACCTAAAAGTTAAGATTATTTGTATTTCTTTAAAGAAAAAATTATTTAAAACTTGGAAAAAAGCCATGTGGTTGGCATGTCCATCCAATATGAAGGCAGTAGCTCACCAAGGATTATCTAGAACCAATAAAAATATGATGTGAAACCCAAGTGGAAATCACATAATTTTGAATTTTCTAATTGCCATCTTATAAATGTAAAAGAAACAAGTAACACTAATTTTTATAATATAGTTTATTTAATCCAATACATCTCAAATAGTAAGAGCTGTAAAAAATCATTCAAAAGATATTTTATATTCCTTTAGTGCTTGTATTTTATATTGACAGTATAGCACAATTTGGGCTAGTGCTCTTCCAAATGTCCAAGAGCCCCATGTGACTGGTGGCTACCACGTTGGACGACACAAGTCTAAGAGAAGGTGCTTTGTCAAACTCACTGTTTAGTGTTAACTAAAAGTCCCCATTCAGGAGCAGTGGTGCACTCCTGTGCTCCCAGTACTTGGGAGGCTGAGATAGGAGGATTGTAAGTTGGAGACCAGCCTCAGCAACTTAGCGAAACCCTGTCTCAAAATAAAAATAAAAAGTGCTGGTGATGTAATTCGGTGGTAGAGTAACCCTGGGTGCTCAATCCCAGTCACCCCCCACTCAATCCCCAGACCCCCTCAAAAGCCCCAGGCATAGTGAAATTACGAATTAATTTGTAGATTTTTGTCCAGTAACCTTGAGGTTATTCTTTCATCAGCTTTTATAGATTTCATTCACATTTTTGTTCTAGATTTCTTCTTTTTTTTTTTTTTGCGGTACCGGGGATTGAACCCAGGGGCGTTCTACCTCCGCGCTACACCCCCAGCCCTATTTTTTTATGCTTTATTTTGAAACCAGGTCTCACGAAGTTGCGGAGGGCCTCACTAGGTAGAAAGAGAGAGAGAGAGAGAGAGACAGGGAGAGAGAGAGAGAGAGAGAGAGAGAGAGAGAGAGACAGGGAGAGAGAGAGAGAGAGAGAGCTGAGGCTGCCACGAACCCGGATCCTCCGGTCTCCGCCTCCCAAAGTACTGGGATTACAAGCGTGCGCCACCACGCCCAGCCCTAGATTTCTTCTTCTATTTCAGTCACATAAGCAGCCTTATGTATAGTTAAATTTCATTAAGATCTTTAATTTTATATTAATTTTATTTATTTATTATGGCACTGGGGATTGAACCCAGAGGCATTCTACCTTCAAGCTACACCGTCCAGCCTGATTGTATTTCTTATCTGGAAACAGGGTCTTACTAGGTTGATGAGAGTCTCACTTCTTGATGAGGCTGTTCTTGAACCTGTGATCCTCCTTTCTCAGCCTCCCAAGTACTGGGATTACAGGCATGTGCCACCATGCCCGGCTCAAGATCTTTAATTTTAATACCGAGATTATACATGTGTGTCTATATAAATCTATATGTAACTATACATATGTGTATATATGTATGCATATATATGTACGCATATATGTATATATAGTTACATATATGTACATGTAAACACTATCTGTACAAATTTATTTTACAATTGTTCTACATTTCTAGCTTCTTCCTTGTTTTTATTAATTAAAGTAGGCAAGGGAAATAATTTCTATTTGTTAGATGCATCTACTTTTGATTTGAATCAACTGATTTTTGAAATTTTCCTTGATGGATGTCATCCTTTTGGGGGGGTACTGGTGACTGAACACAGGGGCATTCTACCTTTCAGCTACACCCCCAGCCTTTTAATTTTTTTTTTAAAGGGGTCTTGCTACATTGCACCAGAGAGAGAGGAAGAGAGAGAGAGAGAATGAATGAATCAATGTGGGCCATTGAGAAAGAGAGCCAGAGACAGAGACAGAGACTAGCAGGTACAGAGAGAGAGGAGAGATGCCTCTGGGGGAACATGGTTCTAATTTCTCCAGCTTTGATGCTACAACCTCTGTGACTGTCTCCCAGCTCAAGTCCTCAGGCCCTGGTTCCTACCCCAGAGAAGGAAGGCCAAACTAAGGTGCTGTCTCTCTTAAGAGTGGGGCTGCCCACAGACTCACTACAAGCCACTTATCTGTGTCTGAACAACGGCATCTGCTTTTGAGAAGAAATAAAAGCTGCTGCTTGGGAAAGCAGCACTGCACATAGCAGTCTTGTGGGGCAGGGAGGGTGTCTGGTGGGGTGGCACAGAGCTGGGTCTGATGAGGTCTTCATCCATATCCTGCAATCCCAGAGCAGCTGGCCATGCAGCTGCTGTGAAGCCTGGCACTTTCCACACTGCTGGGTGCCAAAGAGCACATTCAGGTGTTGGGGGAAATCCAAAGAGGCAGGAAGCAGCTTGACCAAGACAAGCTCTCCCTGCATATCAAAGTAGTGCTGCTAAAAGAAAAATCTGGAGAGAGACTAGATTGAGGGCAGTGGAAAGTTTAACCAAATCTGCTTCAGTGAGCTCAAAGAGAGGACATGAATAGGATGTGACAACCCTTCCCATTAAAAGAGGACCCTTGTCAAGTAAAATAACCCTCATGAGTTCCAACCCCCCAGCAGGGCAACTGACCTCATGGTCACTTGGCAGTCACAGAACAAAAAACTAGCTCCAATTAAATTTTAAAAAAAGGAAAAAGCCATTGTGAGTAACAAACATTATTATTTCTCTGAGGCAAATGCTCATACTTTCCCTTAATGACCTTGTGACAATGAAATGACCAAGTCCTGCTGCAGAGGGAACACTGGGCGGCTTCGGAGTTCGTTGACAGTGGCTCTCTCTCGCTCCAGGGCTCCAAGGAGGGCAGATGGACCTGGGAAGTTGTTGGGCTTCAACACCAAACTGTAGTGCAGGAGAAAGGGTGAAACCCCTGAGTTTGCATGTCAATTTCCAACATAGTGCTCTGGGTAACTTTTGGTTTAATCACTTTATCACCTGGAGATCATTCTGTTGGTTTGTTTTGGTACTGGGGATTGAACCCAGGGGCCTTCTATCTCCAAGCTATACCCCCAACCCTTTTTATTTTTATTTTTTTATTTTTAAAGAGGGTCTTACTAAGTTGATGAGGCTGGTCTTGAACCTATGATCCTCCTATCTTAGCCTCCCAGGTAGTGGAATTGCAGACAGGCACCACCATACCTGCCCATTTTGTTTGTTTGATAGGAGGGTTAAGTGAATACAGTTATGTGATTGCACATAGTGTGGTGCCTGGACTATTTTAGGTGATCAGCAGACATGAATCCCTTCTATCTTCCCTATTCTAAAATCACTATATCCCCAGAGAGTTGCATAGCACTTGAGATAGGGACTCAATACATAAATGTGTAGCTTAGTCAACTGGTCACCATGAGCAATCTCTAACAAACCATGACAGTTTCCAAATGTATTTAGTCCATTAGGAAAACAAGGGGGCGCAATTCAAGTTTATTTATCCACTTGAAAATATTCCTTAATTGCCCACTTTGCATTGGGTACTATGGTAAGCCTTGGGGACATAGTGTTGAAAAAGATAAATGTGGTCCTACCTGTGGCACTCAGGATGCTTTTGGTCACATGTCACAGAATACTCAGATCCAAGTGACTTAAATAATGAAAAGGGATCATTGCCTCACATAACTAGAAAGCCTAAGATAATATCAGCTTCAGGAATGGTTTGATCTATCCACTCATTGAGGTCATTTGGGATGGTTTCTTCCCATCTCTGCCCTGTGTTCTGTGGCATATGCCTTGTGATAGGCTGGCTGTCCTCAAGGCTTTAAGATTGCTGCCAAGTTGACCTTTCTCTTCCCTGTGAAGAAGGTTTCATGTTCAAGAAGTTCGCAGGTCATTGGCCCTAACTAAGTCATACACATTCTTGAATATATACATGTCACTTCACATATAATTAAGGTGATTTAATAAATCGAACAGCTGATGTATTCAACAAGTGTGGCTACACACTGTGGGACACGGAGGAAAGTATGAAATTGAGGCAGGGCAGAGGACCTGGGAACAGGAAAGGTTAAAAGAGGCCACCTGTATAGAAAGAACCAAAACAGGGAAGGTTAATAAGATATATATAAAGGTAACAATTAACAGGCAAGGACTATGGAAATCAGAATAAAACTTGAGTTCCTTCCATGAGCAGCATTCTCAGGACAACCTGTGCAAACAGGGATGGGGGGAGGTGAGCAGAAAAGTGGAACCAGGAGAGGAGAGTCCACAAGCCGATGACATAACCATTCCAACTAAGGACTGAAACTGGTCAAAAGACATTGGGTCCCCAAGACCCAATTCTGACCAATTGTAAAAGAACAAATGTAAAACCTCAATAAAATAATGAAAGCCCACCTCCCAAGAATTGCAATGGTTACTCTCTTTTGAGGACCCCTCCCTCCTGTGTGGGAGGGACTGTTTTTCTCTTCTGTCTTTCCTTGACTTAAAATAAACTTTCATATTTCTATACCCTTCATTAGTCCTTGGACTTCATTTGTTGAAATCCACTGGGCAAGAATCCAATTAATGGAGACACCCTAATCATTTTGGCCCCCAGAGAGGACGATGAGGAAAGGCAACCAGTGAAGGAAGAATTTGGTTACAAAATTAGAGCTGCTATTATTTAAGAAGCCAATGGTACAATAAGTAAAATATTTTTTCACTTCCAAAATGATAAAGTGAAATGATACATGTGACAGATGCCCAGAGAATGGGACAGACTTTGATATTTATTGGAATGTAGGTTGTCAATTTTGTTGTGCCTAAGAGTCACCTACAGTGTTTGTTAAAAATGCAGACTTTTGGCTGGATGTGTTGGTGCATGACTGTAATCCCAGTACTTGGGAGTCTGAGACAGGAGGATTGCTGGTTCGAGGCCAGCCTCAGCAACTTAGCTAGCCCCTATTTCAAAATAAAAAGGTCTAGGGTGTAGCTTGGAGGTAGACTGCCCCTGAGCTCAATTCCCAGTACAAAAAAAATGCAGATTTTTGGCCCAGTGATTTAGATTCAGGGGGTTGTAATGATGCTAAGGAATATGACTTTTTTTTTTTTTTTTTTTTTTTTTA
Source organism: Glis glis (assembly GCA_004027185.1). NCBI lineage: Eukaryota > Metazoa > Chordata > Mammalia > Rodentia > Gliridae > Glis > Glis glis. Next base: position 53,145 of record PVJS01004980.1, read on the forward strand.
CCAGTACTCAGTGATTGCAGTGCGAATTGAAAGAGTGATTGACCTGGGCCAATCTCTGTGGTCCGAAAGGCTCCATGCAGGAAGCAACAAAAGTCACAGAATAGTTGTATGCAGAGGAATGTCAGTAATTTTCTGTAGTCCATGAAGAGAACATACAACTCGGTTTCTTTATCCTTTGCTTTAGCTTCCCCCCCCCACCTCAGTATCAGTGCCTCATCCAGGCAAGATACTTGGGATGGAATTGAATGAATGAATTTACCCAGGGCATTTTTCCAATTGGGATGGAGCAAAGAAATAGTAGGGAAGATGGGAGTAGGAAGATGAGTTCTTTGTAATGGTCTTCCCTTGAGATGATGTGGGATTTGCCTAAAGGGTAACCAAAGAGAGGAAGACCTTCTGTCCTAAAGCCCTTCATCAGGCGCTATTGTTACTCAGCAGATAATTTATACACCATAAAAAGTTGGCAGAATGTTTTAATTTATTTAAAAGAAAGCATGAGTTGATAAAAAAAGGCACTTGAGTTATCATCTTTAGAATGTTACCACATTTTATTCTGGGTTGATGTAAAATAAAGAGGAAAGAGAATTAAATGGGGAGCCGGGAGACATTGGAACAACATCAACTTCCTTCTCTGTAGCTGTGTGACCTTGGGGAAAATCCCTTCTCTTCTTTGGAGAAATTTTCTCATTGGCAAAGTGGGTGGAATCTCTGATGTCCTTCGTCACTGTGACAGAATATCACCGCATGCACCTCCATGAAAACTGTACTGTAAATTTAATTTACTCTTTGAACTGTTAAATAAGTATGGCTAAATACAATATGCATATGTATTCAATGTAAAAGTAATGTAACCATAGTTAAATTTATGATGAGAATAGCACATACATTGGGCTGATCAGCCAGTAGTAAATTAAAATTTACAGTTGCCTTTTATGTTAATTTAAAGGCATCCCTCTGCCACCAGCAACAGAAGTCTTATCAGCATATGAATGAGGTCCATTAACACAACAAAAGTTGTATTACATAATGTCAGAGTCCTGTGCTAGACATCTAACCTTGTAAACACTGCACTTGTATCTAAGCAGAAATTCATGTTTATTGTCTCTGGCACTAGCCCAGCTTTCCCTCCATCTGTAACTGAATTCAAAGGGACAGAGTAAAAGGACAGGAAAAGTTTCCTTTCTTTTCTTCTGATCTTTCCTTTCTGATCATATGTACCCATGTTGTACCCCACTCAAGACCATTAGTCATTTGAAGGTCATAATTTCCTTACAGAAATACTTTCTCTTTTCAAATAAAAAATATCAAAAGAATTTATAACAAATTCTAACTTATATATTTTAAATGTGATTTAATATCTAGAAACTTAATATATAGCAAAATGTTCAGACATATTATTACATAAGTAACAATAAAAGATAGTTTTTTGGAGCGCCTATAAGAGATGGGAAAAGGCCGGGCGTGGTGGCGCTGGGAGGCAGAGACCGGAGGATCTGGGTTCGCGGCCAGCTTCAGTTCTCTCTCTCTCTCTCTCTCTCCCTCTCTCTACCTAGTGAGGCCCTCCACAACTTCGTGAGACCCGGTTTCAAAATAAAGTATAAAAAATAGGGCTGGGGGTGTAGCGCGGAGGTAGAACGCCCCTGGGTTCAATCCCCGGTACCGCAAAAAAAAAAAAAAAAGAGATGGGAAAACTTATGCTAATAACATTACAAAAAGTCTTTCTTATTTTCCAATTAGTCTGGAAACTAGGTAGCATCAGTTGCCTATAGCTGAAGCTCAAGGAGTTTGAGTAAGCCACTTGTCAAAGGTCAAACATAATAAAGGATTCATATCTGCATCCATTTGACTCCAAGGCACAAAATCACTCCACTTCAACCTACAGTTAAAATAGTGTTGACAGCACTATTTACCAGTATAGCATTCACTGAATTATTCCTAATCATAAATGAAATAGGTAACTCTTATGACTTCAAAGTGATTATTTTCTTTCTTTTCACTCTGAGTAGTTGTAGTTATTGATGTACACTGTTGGACTATGTCTAAGGGTGTGATAGTCTGGAAAATTTCTTTTTTTTAATGTTCATTTATTGGTGCATTGTAATTATACATTTTGATATATGTCAGGGTATCAACATTATGCATGCACACATTGCACATTTAGCCCTCCCTCCAATCCCACCCTATTCCCTTCCCCTTCCCTCCCTTTCATGCTCCAGATAGTGATTAAATAGACTTTTTGGTTTACAATTAAATACTTTGGTATCTTGGATGGTTTTATAATGTTGAATAAAACATTTAAGATATATTAATTCAACTTAATACCCTTTAATTATTTCTAGTATCTATAAAATTAGAAATTCTACATAAACTCAACAAAGGTGCCAAACACATAGGTTGGAGAAAAGATAGCCTTTTCAACAAATGGTGTTGGGAAAACTGGTTATCCATTTGTAGAGAAATGGAATTAAATCCTTACCTCTCACCCTGTACAAGAGTCAACACAAGATGGATCAAAGACCTAGAAATTAGACCAGAGACTTTGAAATTACTAGAGGAGGGCATAGGTCCAACACTCCAACATATAGGCACCCAACATAAGACCCCCAAAGCTCAGGAAATTGAAACAAGAATGAATAAATGGGATGGCATTAAACTAAAAAGTTTCTGCTCATCAAAGGAAACCATCAAGAGTCTAAAGAGAGAGCCTACAGAATAGGAGAAGGTCTTTGCCAGCTATTCCTCTGATAGATGATTAATATCTAGAATATACAAAGAAGGTAAAAAACTTAATACTAAAAAAACAAATAACCCAATTAAAAATGGGCAATTGAACTAAATAGACACTTCACAAAAGAAGAAATACAAATGGCCAATAAATATATGAAAAAATGTTCAACATCATTAGCAATCAGGGAGATGCAAATCAAAACTACACTGAGATTCCATCTAACCCCAATCAGAATGGCAATTATCAAGAATTCAAACAATAAAAGTTAGCAAACATGTATGGAAATATGAATTCATACACTTTTGATTACAAATTAGTGCAGCTGCTGTGGAGATTCCTCAGAAAACTGGGAATGGACCCACCATATGATCCAGCTATACCACTCCTGGGTATCTTTCTAAAGGGACTGAAATCAGAATATTATAGTGATACATGCATATCTATGTTTATGGCACCATAATTCACAATAGCCTAATTATGGAACCTAGGTGTCCATCAACAGATGAATGGACTACAAATTATGAGATATACACACAATGGAATTCTACTCAGCAATAAAGAATAACAAAACTATGCCCTTTGCAGGAAAATGAGTGGACTTGGAAAGCATTATGTTATATGAGATTAGCCAGTCACAGAAAGTGAAAGGTCATATATTGTATCTCATATGTGGAAGTTATGGAATAATCATGATATAAGAGGGACTTCAGATAATAGAGGAGAAACCCCAGTGGAGCAATGGAGGGGGTCTAGGGGATGGTGGTGTTGAGGAGGAGGGAGAATTAATGAAGGAAACGCTTTCACTGACATTCTGAATATATGTGATATTTCCAATGCCAATCTCAACATCATGAATGGGGAAGGGGACAGAGTGAGGAAGGAGCTGGGGGAAGCTCACCCAGTGCTGTGTGCACGTGTGTCCCTATCACTCTGAACCACATTACATGTGAGACTACAATGTACCAAGAAAAGTATACTAAAAATAAATTTAAAACTGAACTAAGAATATGCGTAGTTTTCAGAAGAAATTTTAATGGCTATGAGGATGAGTGCTGCCACTAGATCTTTTGGAGGTGGTTATGAGATATGGAGTATATGTACTTATTGTCCTTCTAACATCTACACTCAATAGAGATGCCCTGTGTAACCGACAGGATACTGCAGAAGTAATGGTTTGCTACTTCTGAGAGTAGATCATCAGAAGAAGCATTGCATTCTCCCCTCATATTTCTTTCTTGGATTGCTTGTGGAAAGCCAGTTGCCTTGTTAGACACTCAAGCCGTTCAGGCCCAAATATCAGGAACATCTGCCTGCTAATTGCCATGCGAGTAGTTTCATTGAAGTAGATCACTGCCCGCTCACTGCCTGGAGCCCCACCAGTGACGTGGAGCTAGAACCAGCCTGCTGAGCTGCTTCCAAAGTTTTGACCCATAGGAACTGTGTGTGATGAGAAACTTCTATTGTTGTTTAGGCTGCTAAATTTTGGATAGTAACAAATACATTATTTTTTCTTAAGCTGCTGTAAATCACCTAATTCTAAGATTCGAAAGAAAAACTGTAGATGAATAGATTAATTGGGTTACTTATGGAATAAAATACTCAGAATATGTTGTTTGGGAGGGAATTTAAAAATTTTGCAAAATATGGGCAGTTGGTAGATCACCCAGGAACAGAATGGGACTCACTGGTCCCAGGATCTCCTCAATGACATGAGCAGGACATCCTGTAACCCACCAGCTCTTGACTTCACTTATTTTTGGGGCAGATTCCTCATTTCCTGCAAATTAGGGATAATTAGATGACTCAGTCCAAATCAGGAAACACTTCATAATTGGAAGGTAGAAAATCGGGTTTTTAATTTGAGCAAATCTGCAGTGTTCTGATGAAGCCCAAACCACTATTAGTGCCTCTAACTAGTTTGAATAGCTAAAGAACCACTTACTTTCAAAAAATAAACCAAAAAAGAAAAGAAGACTAAATCTTCTTGAATTAAAGTTTAGTCATGTATAATGTAGTCTAATCCTCTATGTTATGAGTAACTTTTTTTTGTTTTTTTGTTTTTTCATGTGTGGTACTGGGGATTGAACCCAGGGCGTTCTACCTCCAAGCTACAACCCCAGCCCTATTTTAGCTTTTATTTTGAAACAGTCTTCTAATATGCTGAGGGTCTTATTAAGTTGCTGAGGCTGATCTTGAACCTGTCTCAGCCTCCCAAGTACTGGGATTACAGGCATGTGCCCGGCAGTAAGTTTTGTTTTAATATAACATTGTTAGCTTCTAATTTACAAGAAGCAGGCAAAACTGTGAAAGTAAAAATATATGCCACATCCTTTGAAGAAAATTCAAACTTAACTGTAGCACAATATGACATTTTATTGATAACTAAATACACTATCTAAAAGTACCTACAAAATCTGGTCATCCCACAAGCAAATGAAACTGCTCAAAATGTTGCCTCAAATCCTTTTGGAACAAGGAGGAATATTTACAGTCATAATTTTGCATAATATTATATAATGTTTTGTATTTGGTTAGTTATTTAGCAACTTATAGTTTGTAGTTAGCAACCTAAAACAAAAAAACATTTATAATCTCAGAGATCAAGATGTATGCTTGGGCAGCAATCATCCCTAAACTCTGGGGCTCGAGGATCTGCATTCAAGATGGCTCACACAGAGCCAGGCATGGTGGCACACATCTATAATCCTAGTACTTGGGAGGCTGAGACAGGAGGATCACAGGTTGGAGGCCAGCCTTGGCAGCTCAGCAAGACCCTCAGGACTTAGTGAGATCCTGTTTCAAAAAGGACTGGAGGTGTAGCTTGGAAGTAGAACACCCCTGGATTCCTGGCTATTGGCAGGAAGTCAGTTTCCTGGTCATGGACCTTTCCAAGGACTGTTTTGATGTCATCACAACCTTAAGCTGGCTTCATTCGAGCCAGTGATCTGAGAGAGAGCAAGCAGGGTCCTGCAACATCTTGACCTCATCTCTGAAGTCCTGCATTTGATGATGATCAAGTGTGTTGAATAGACCAGCGCCTTCTGTCAACAGGTTCTTCTCTGATGAAGACTGTATTCAGGACTTGACTAAATGCCTGCCTGATAATGGATAGGATACAAGTCCTTCCCTGTTTTCCTCGAAACCCTTCTCCCATGTTGACCAGTCTTAATGCCTAGAATGCTGCACTTGGAGACTCTGCTCTTGCCTATGGAGATTCATCTTTAAATGGACTAAGACCTTAGCATGAATGTACTTATCTTGGTTGTATTCTGCCCAGTACCGAATTGAATGAAAAGGTCTGGGGTAAGCATATTTGATGAGGACATGGACTTGATTCAAGAGAAAGTGTGGGTCTCTGGGACAGTTTAGGAAGAGCATTAGGATACTTTGTTCTCCTGGGATGGATACCCGGAAGCTGAGAAGTGTACTGAAAAGGAAGAGTGGAACACAGAGTGCTAGAGGGACTTCTTATCTCTGAAACCACTGGTGATGTAAAAGAGGAAATATGAAGAAAGTGTGAGGGATTCTCTGGTAACTGTTGTGCCCTTTCTAGTATCAATTTACTGGAAGAACTGACTGGGCTGGAACACAGAATCCAGACTTTAGGGCTCACAGACCACACCTTCTAAGTTGCTCTTTCTCCTTCTTTCTTTCTTTCTTTCCTTCTTTCTTTCTTTCCTTCTTTCTTTCTTTCTTTCTTTCTTTCTTTCTTTCTTCTTTCCTTCTTTCTTCCTCTCTCTCTCTCTCTCTCTTTCCTTCTTTTTTTTTCCAGTGCTCTGCCACTGAGCCACATTTCTAGCCCCTCAAAGGTTGCTTTTACTTAGCATGAACCACTCAAAAACTTGTACTACTAAACTATAATTAAAAGCACTTTTACTTGTGCAAATCTCACCTCCTTTTCCCCATTTTTTCTTGTCTCCATCCTTTCTTGCTTCCACCTTAAGAATACATTTTTTTTTCTGAACAGTGGTAGTCAGAGCTCTGTCCTGCTCACTGACTCAGCAGTGAGTATGTTTATACCAGTAATGATGGGAGGAAAGGAAAAGAGACAGATGGCAAAAAGAAACAAGGTCGCCTCAAAGGGCACATGCCTTTATAAGTTACATACATGTCCCCCAAATCAGTGTCTTTCACATAACCTTTATCCTAAATTTCTAAATATGAATCTAAGTTGGACTGTTATGGAAAATGCTTCTTTGTTTCTGAGAAATATGCAACTCTTCACCTTCCAACCCTGTGCAAACATTTGGACACAGGGTATGCGAGACTAGTGCCTGCAGCATGCTGGGAGTGTTGTGGGGGGTTGATGTGAGCAGGCATGGGAGAGAAGAGCAGCTGGGAACTGACCCAGAGGTCCCAGTCGCAGTCCACATTCCAGAAAGAGGCCCAGCACTCTCCTGTAGACTTAGAGGCACAAATTAAGTGCCCATGTTCACACTCATGCGCCCACAAGCTGCGCCGAGGGTCAGTTGACCATGATGTGCCCTTCCACTGGCAACACTACACCAGAAAGGGCCAAATGACCCAAGTACACAGGCGCGCCCACAAGTTCAGCACAGTGTGGTTCTACAACTCCCCCCACCGCTGCAGCCGCACAAAGCACTGGGCTCCAAAAGCCGAGGCCACTGCCCCTCCAAGCTTCCTCCACTGCAAGCCCCATCCCCACCCTAATGATAGGGAACGGCTTAATCATTTCAGTGCATTTGGATCCCTAGCGGACTGCCCGCCCCACAAGCCCCTCCTTCTGGGGTGTAATCCTCTTTCCTCACCTTACAGTAAGCCTGCCTTGCATGCTCTCCACCTTGCTGTGTCCTGTGTCTGCGCCGGGCAGCTGCTCCTGGGGCAACTCCCAACCTTGAGTAACAGTGTACTAAGGAGATGCCAAACCTGCTGGGGCGCTGACTGGTGGAGGGGCACAGCAATCAGGCCTGAGGTGCTTAGAACTAAGCTTTCCTTTTATTTATAGCCATCATGTGCTATTACTAAGTCTTTAGGAAAACTGCTGAATGCTGAAGAAATGTAAGGAGGTGGGTGGACTCTCAAGCTTACCATGATCAACAAGGGTCCGAGGCTCTCCCGGCAGTGTCCAGAGACCAGTGTAGAATCAGAATGTTCAAAGTAGCATGGTGGTTTCAAGAGGCATAGAGCAATGCATACGTAGCTGCAGGATGAATCCCCTTCTTATCTTTCCAATACTGAGAAAAGGCAGTCTTGAAAGGGGAAGGCTAAATACTGTTTCTGGAAAGACTATACAAGTAGCAGTTTTCTGGGCTAAACACACACCCTTTGGATTACAGTCTTAAACTGTCCTTGTAATATAGATTTTCAAAAGTTGTAGATGGAATAGAAATAGCTAAAAAGCAAGACCAGAAGCCAAGTGCAGTGGTGCACGCCTGTAATCCCTGTATTTGGGAGGCTGAGACAGGAGGATCACAAGTTCCAGGCCAGCCTCAGCAACTTAGTGAGACCCTGTTTCAAAATAAAAAAAAAAATAAGGGCCGGGGGTGTAGCTCAGAGATAAAATGCCCCTGGGTTCAATCCCCAGCATGCATGTGCACGCTATGCATGCACACAGGCAAACACACACACACACACACACACACACACACACACACACACTCAAGACCAGTCTTTGACCAACCAGTGAGAGAAATGAACTGTGGCTGATGAACATAGATCTAAAGAGTTGTCAGGAAAATCCCCATCAATTTTTAAGCCTGGAGGTTGCATCTTCTCTGCTGGTTAAGAAGCTAATTCATATGTGCCCCTTTCATTTCATTATCCATGCAACACAAATTAAATGGCTTAGCTGTTTCAATAGAGATTAATTACATTAGGCGTAAAGCACATCTCCAGTTCAGGCCACAGTTTCCACTTCATTTAATTCATTATCCTGTGTGCAATCCAGTGGCATCCTGAAGATAGCAGCTAATTTCAATCACATATGTCTCTTTCAGCCCTCTTTTACCTTTCTTTCAGGTTCCTTTAAGAAAACTGCTAGCTAGAACAAAAGAAAAAAATACATACTTAGAACAAAGGAATTTTATTCTGAAGGCTCGTCTCTTCTTCCATTATATTGTGTGTGTTTGCTTTTTGCACAGATGCCCTCTGATTGAGGTGACAAACGGAGGTATCACCTGGCCTCATGGAGAAAGGTATTATTTCTGCCTGGCGTGGTGGCATGCCCATGTAGTCCCAGTACTTGGGAGGCTGAAACAGGAGGATTGCAGGTTCCAGTCCAATGTGTGCTAACTTAGTGAGACTCCGCTTTGAAACAAAAAATTTTTTAAAAAGGGCTGGATGTAGGTCAGAGGTAGAATGTCCCTGGTTTCAATCCCCAGTAACACACACACACACACACACACACACACACACACACACACACACGATATTTCTGTTCTTGCCCAGCTGGAAACACCCGCGGGAGGAACAGGAGAGGCTAGGAATGCTGACGGATGGAGACTTACTGCTTGTAACTATTTATGAGAGGAAGGAGCTTATGGGAATTAGGCCTGTAGGCCCTATGCAGCTCTATTCACCTTGGCATACTCCTTGCGGGGTAGTCTTCACTCAACTCCTTGCGGGGTAGTCTTCACTCAGAGAGAAGAAAATTCTGATGCATGTGTCTATATGCACATTTTCTGCAGAGTTCTTTCCAAAGGTAACTCTTTGAAGATTAACTACAAAAAAGGCTACAGTTTCTTTCTCTGCATCTGTGAGCACAGGTTTAAAGCACAGAGGAATGGCCTCAAGTCTCGATTTGGAATATTTACATATGCCCAAATTTCTTATTAAAATGAAGTTGAAATGCCAGACACATGGAATGCTTTTACTGAAAAGCAACTTGGAAATTGTTCTCCTGTGCTCCAGACTGAAGATACGTTGTTTGCAGGGAAAAAGCCTGTTCTGTGGGATAGAGCCTTGAGCAATTTGTCAAGGGCATGGGGACACAGGAAATGGCATTCTGGGAACAGAGGTTGGCCAGCTAAGGGAAGCCAAAATAGTAAGACTAGTTGTACTTAAGGGGAAAAAAAAGTTAAGGAAAAAAAGATAATTTACCTTTCTGTCTTCAAAAAAGTCCATCAGCCTTGTGATTTAGCCCAAAAGATCCTTCATAAGCCAGGTGTGATGGTGCACACCTGTTATCACAGTACTTAGGAGGCTGAGACATGAGGATCACAGGTTTGAAGACGGCCTCAACAACTTAGCAAGACTCCAGCCACCTAGAAAGACCCTGTTTTAAAGTTAAAAAAAATAGAGCTGGGAGTGTAGCTCAGAGGTAGAACACTCCTGGGTTCAACCTTCAGTACCACAAACAAAACAAACAAAATAAGTAAGAATTAAAAAATACAAAGGGTTGGGGAGATAGCTTGGAGGTAGAACACTCCTAGGTTCAAACTCCAGTACCAAACAAAAAAAGATCATTCCTATATTTTCATTCAATCAGTTCGATTCCAGTTTATTTCTGATAAGTATATTGGACATAAGAATACAAAGTTAAAGCAAGCTGGGAGCGGTGGTGTACATCTATAGAGCCAGCTACTCAGGAGCCTGAGGCAGGAGAATCTCTAGAGCCCAGGAATTCAGGGCTAGTTTATACAACATAGTGAGACCCTATAAAAAATAGTACAGGGGCGGGAAGGGGCAGTTAGTGGTAGAGTGCTTGATTAATATGCACAAGGCTCTGTGTTCCATCCCCAGCACAGCAAAAGATAAATTAAAATTAAAATAAAACAAAAGATTTTTTAAAAGTACAAAGTTGAGACCACTTGTGAATTTAGAATGAATTTTCTGGAAAATCTTTTTTGTTGAGTGTGGGGAGAGTTCCTGGGTGATTAGCTGCTTTCCCTTCAGCCTCTAAATTTTATACCATGTATTCCTAAGGAAGCTGTAAGAATGCCCCACTCCCAAGTGTGGCTTTGTTTGCAAATCCAAAAATTCTTGCATGATTAGATACTTGATCTTGGGGCTTCAGAGTCTCTTTGCAACTTCTGCCAAAACATCACAAGAGGAAGAAAAAGATAATAAGAAACCATCTAAAGACAATCAAACAGCCATTAATCCCCTACACTCTCCACACATGATAAACATTAGTTGTAGCTCAATTAAACTCTACAGTTCACAGATGTTCACAATAATGGCAGGCCCACAGTAGCATCCTTCTCATTAAGGTGTTTTGGAACTGTGTGTATGCCACCTCATTCCCACCAGGAACCCGGGGAACCGAGGAAAACACAGGTACCAGACACGCCTGAAATTAGATGCAGGAGACTGCTGGCTGCTGTTTCCCCGAAGAGGTGTGTCAGCAGGATTTATGGTCCTGTTTTGTGCCAACACATCACCCTATACCATCTTTGAGTCATTAATGGGGAAAATACAGAAGAACTTGACAGAGGTGGAGCCCAAAATGTGTCCCTGGAGCCTGGAGCTGTCTGCAAGAAGCACAAGTGTCCCTGCGCGTGGGTGCTGCGAGCACCCAGCGGCTTTCAGCAGGAACGTGCTCCACTGCTCCTGTCCTTCACTTGCCAACATGTCCAACCGGCCTTCCTATGGAGACGTGGGTTGCAAAAGAGGGATCTAGAAGGTTCAGGAGCCGATCTTAAGTAGTTCATTCATATGCAGTCAATCAATAGCAAGTCACACCCTTTCCCTGGAAAGCGGAGGAATAATGCACACTGTGAGGAAGGTATTTAAACTTGAGACTGGTGTGGTGCAGTGGCACATGCCTAGAATCCCAGTACTTGAGAGATGAAACAGGAGGATCGCAGTTTTGAGGACAGGCTCAGTAACTTAGCAAGACCCTGTTTCAAAATAAAGAATAAAAAGGTCTGGGAATATAGCTCAGTGGTAGAACACCCCTGGATTCTATCCCTAGCACAGCAAAAACAACAACTCGCGCGTGCACACACACACACGAAACCCTGAGGCTGTGTTGTGTCTGCTTTCCTGCCAATGCCAATCAGAATAACCCGAGATGCATCCAGCCAGTCCTCGGGTCCAGCAGGCGAGGGTGCAGTAGGCTCAGCCACAGTGCGACCTGCACACACACAGAGGTCCTGTGCTCTCTGGATACTCTGCAGTCTCACTCCCAGAAGAGGTGTTCTTGTGAAGTGACCTCTGTGCTAATAAATGTCTCAGGAACCATTGGCAAAGATGGTCTTGCCGGGTCATTATCAGAAGGGGCACAGTTCATGCTTGAGTCTTTCTTGAGTCAGTTCAGATCCACAGGTGCCAGGTCCCCTTTTGTCAGTAAATGGATAAAAACATGTTATTTGTTAACAGGGGTGAAGAAAAGAGGAAGGCGAAGGAGGAAAAAAATGTCAGCTTTGAAACGAGTCATCTTTCAGCTGCCAGGGACAGAAGCAGGTCCCAGTTACAAGGACAGTGGAGTGAAAACCTTCCATACTCTGTAAGGCTAGACCTGAAGGTCTAGTGTTGAAACCACAGCTAGGAAAGAGAAAATAATAGCGCCAAATGATCATGTTTAAATTAGGAATTACCCTGTCTTCAGTAGAAGAAATTAATACAATTGTTTATTTATGTTTAAGAATAAAAGGAATTTTAATGATAGGAAAAATCTAAATCTGTTGGTTGAACAGCTTTGCTAAACCGTTACCTATGTAGTGTTATTGTTGAAATAATTATCCCAATTGCCTTGCAATTAACTGGGAACTGGTAAAAGGAGAATCCAGCCACTGTACCCCAGGATGATACACACATATTCAAGGCAGGGTCCTTCTGATATGGTTGCTCTTTGAATATGCCTTCCTCCTAATCTCTTCTCTCTTCTTCACATTGAGCCCGGCCTTTCTCCCTGCCCTCTCCTGAGGGCTTCTCTCTGTGTTTCCTGTGGGCCAAGATCATGATGACAGCCACCCTGTGCTTCCTCGTGCTCTGCACGATTGAGTTGTTAGCTAACTATGGATGAAAAAGGACAATGTGCTGCATAGAAGACTGGAAGAAAATCACAAAAGAAGAACTTACCAGATCCAAAGACTATCCCAGATCCAAAAAGGTGCACCAAGCAGCTTTACCGTGTGGGGCATGAGGATGACTCAGTTCTGTTTGCAGACACTGCAGTTAACTCCAAATCAGAGATCCTAAGTATTGGCTCTACATTTTCTTAAAACTGCATGAAAAAAAAACCACTATAATTATATAATTAAACATTTTTAGGAGAATTTTTCTGGTTTCCCTAAGCCTCACAGAGCTTAGTTTGCCTCCAGGTCAAGAACCAGAGCTAGCACTGCCCTGACTCCCTCCAGGTGGCACCCTGAATATACCCCAGGCACTTCTCAGAGAAGTCATTCTGAACTCCTGGTCCTCCAGTTTCTGCCAGAATCTATCTGACATGGCTATGTAGGTTTTAAGGAGAAGAAAGGAAGAAGAATGTGAAACTTTACAGATATTATGAATGGGACAATATAAGGACATTTCCCCAAGAGTAAAAACTGAGACAGAGTATGCAAAAG